>JAOPJH010000080.1:9070009-9081896 GCA_027122575.1 Merluccius polylepis
GAAGAAGAAGAAGAAGAAGAAGAAGAAGAAGAAGAAGAAGAAGAAGAAGAAGAAGAAGAAGAAGAAGAAGAATATAAAATGTTGTTTTATATTATATATATATGTTTTTCAAATCACAACTCATCAACAACAACAACAACAATTCAACGACTATGTTGACTTACAGTCTGTACATACCCTTGATTCGCATACAAGACAATGAAAACAACAATTAACCATAAATGAGATGAAACCATGAACTGGCTTTGACCCACAGGCGTCACAAGAGAGAGACTGGTGGACACCGATTCAACAGACTGGCTTTTCTGAGAATATATACTATCAGGACACCAGATGGCGCCAGAGTGTCTGTTACTTTTTTTTAAATAAAAGTTACTGTGACCACTAGTGGCCGCTAAAGGTCTGCTGTTAGAAAATATCCCATAATGCCTGCGCGCTCCTGGTGTATTCATTTGAATGGCAACTCTAACGAGCTCGCAAACTAGCATGCGTGAGAGACACACCAACTAGTGGAGTTTGGCCTTTAACCAAAAACCACAGTTTTTAAATTGACTACTGAAAAAACCCCGGCCAGGCGCTTTGGCTTTTTCAAAATGAAACGGTCAGTATTCATTCAAAGTCATTCGTGGCTGTTGCTAGTTTCTTAAGTTTGGAGAGCTAGCTAGCTAGCTAGCTTGCGTAGCTTCCACTAGCGGCCCAGCTGTACCCTGGTGTTTATCCTGTGCTGCAGATTAGCTGTGGCATCAGGCTAACGCTGAGCTGGTCTCTGTGACCCCCCCAGATAACGCAGTGCAGTGTTGTACTGTACTTAAAGATGTCTCTAACGTTACTCTTTAAGCGCGTTAACCCGATACGGCTAATCAGGCTAATCATTGCTGTCAATGGTAGCTACCTGTTGGGCTAATGTTTGCCTCGCAGTAAGAGCCCACGCCTTGTTAACCAAATAGGTGTTGCTTTATTTGAACTACCGCTTTGATGGGTGTTTTCTTTAAGCGTGTGTACAAAACAATGTTTTCCTTTGAAAGCAAAGGTCAATGTCAAAATGGACACATGCTACTGCTGCCACTCTGTGACAAGTTGTGTGACAGGTTGTATGACTTGCTTGCTGGTGTGTCTTGGCTCCACAGTGTCCCTCACCATGGCTGCTGGAGGTCATGATGAGAGGCTGCGCGGAAGTCGTGCTTTAAACCACAACATACCACGTGATGGCCTTTTGCGACCCAGCCTGCATCCTGATGCTGAGCGAAACATGAAGCAGGTGGGTGTGTCTCAGGTACATGTGTGACCTATGGCCCATAACCTAACCTGTATGTATGTATGACCTATGTCTCAGGTTTTGTAGACGACTCAGTCAAGTAGACCGTGTCCTTGGTGACTACTTATAATAATAAATGCATTGATGATGTAGTCCTGGCTTTATTCCCTATCCTTTTGTTTTAGGTGGATTTTTTAAATAAGGAAGCGTTAGATAAAGAGAGGTGAGTTTCTGATCCACTTCCGCTGGGATCATTTGACCATCATGACCACTATCTTCATTCCATAGATAATCACTATCCATAATGAGACCACCAAGTCACCTAGTCATACTCCTCCTATGCACCATGGCGGTGACACTGAATTCTTTAAACTCCTTGTACGCCACTAAGGCTGAAATATGCTTTTGTGTGAGTGCTACCTCCCCATGAGAGTGTGCCACTATGCTTTTACATAACGTGTGGGTTCGTATTGATTACACCAAAACCAAACCAAGCCATTGTGAGCTTGCTGTGCTTGTAACATTTGAGGTCGATGTCCCTCAAATGTATATAATAATAATAATAATAATAATAATAATAATAATAATAATAATAATAATAATAATAATAATGAACTTGCCTGTGTGTGTATATATAAGCGCCATTCATCACCAAGGTGCTTATATACATATATATTTCAGCGTTGCTACCAGATACCATGCATCTCATCGCAAAAGCACATTGAAGCCTTTATTATCACACACTGCGGCGGCGCTTGTTCGTGCAGTTTGGTCAGTCAGCGATTCACTTTCCTTTTGCTTGTCTGCAGATCTCAAGTGAGTCGCAGGGGATTTGGACGAGACAAAGCGAAGCGAGTGTCGTCGGTCAAACGGAAGGGACTTCCATTTACAGGGGTCAGCCTGAAACTGCGGTGCCAAACCTCACCGGCAGCAGGCCAGGCCTGTGACTCTGGCATGGCCAACAAGGAGAATGAGCTGGCCTCCGAAGACATGTGGGGAGTTCACTACAACGACAAATGTAGCCACCCACTGACATCCGGAGAGTCTTCCAAGATGGCAGGCTCCAAATGCAGTGATGCCATGGCTCAGGTGAGAATACGAACTTGCCTCCGCGCTCCTTTGGCATTATCTAAGTATCTGCTTAGTTTTTCCCCGAGTCATTGTTTTGAAATCACTTCTCTTTTTTTGGCAGCTGTCAAAGGACCATGAGGCAATGTCTCATGTACTGTTTGGGAGGAATCTCCGCTTGAATGTAGCTTTGACACTTTGGCGGCGAAACGCCAGCGAATTTGTGGCTTACCTGATCAGGTATTTTGTTCACTGTATATGTATTCCCTCTGTTCTTTGGGATTCTGTTTTGTAGCCATTTATTTTATTTGTGTGCTGGCAACCGAGACATCGACAAGTCTGGTTCCAGATACAAATGGGACATTTTAAATTGTCTGTTATTTATTTATCGAGGATACCTTAACCTAGTTTGTGGTGCTTGTGATGCCACTGTGGTGATGTATCCCTTTAGTAAGAAACATGGATCATGCACACTTTAATCTTTTTGATTGCATCTTTGTTTCAGAATTCAAGACCCTGGCGTGCTTCTGGACTGCCTACCTGTCTTAACTAAAAAGTAAGCCTTCAGCTTTGCCATTTTTCTACATTTTATAATGATTAAGTGGTATGAAATTAAAACATCCCCTCTTTCATGACATGTCATTTTACTCTTCAGCCCATGACGAAGCGGTATCAAATTGTAGAAATTCCTATCTGTGTGTGACATTTCGTGTAATGTTTTTTCCAAACAGTTGACAATATTTAGGTTTGCGTTGGTGGAAAAGGGTTAACGGATGCATTGAAATGTAGGCCCACCACTTATTCATCTTTGAACTTTTTTTCTTGCAGCCTTCAAGATGAAGCACTTTGTCTATCGCTTGGCTGCTGTGTGGATCTCTTACCGCAAGTCAAAGTGGTTCTCGCCAGTACATATGAGGAGTAAGTGTCGTGGGTGTTTCTATTGGGTTTTCATTAAACACGTCTCCCTCTTTTTTGAATTGAAGGTTTTCATGAACCTGCATGTTTCTTCTGTTTGCGTCCTTCAGGCACTTAATCATTGGTTTACACTGGGTCCAGTCAGTCATCAAGAAATGGTGGCCAGAACTTTCCACAAGTGGCAAAAGCCTGCCAAGCAGTTGTTCAGAAGACAGGTGGGCACTCACTCAAGGAGCAACACATGATACAATGGAAATGCTTGTTTAATGTGAACATTTTCTCCTAATTTTGACTATTATTGAATTATATACAGTTGGAACAATATTTAACATGGTGGAAATGGCATGTTGTGGGAGTTAGAAGTTGTTAAAAAAGGACCTATTGTGTGTTTTGCTGTCTATTTCTAACCATGTTTAAGATGCATTTGAACTTCAGGTTCATGGTAGAACAGTTTATTAAATCCCGAGCCACACAATCCGGTAAACAACCTTGTTCAAATGACCTCGTAAGAGAACAAGAGGATATTCTACTGAAGTCGCCGTCCGGCCTGTTTTTTTATTTTTTGTTTTTTTGTAAGTGTAATCAACTTAGATGGTGGAAAAAAAAAGTCTGATTTGATTTGTGGTCGCAGGAATATTGAACTCATGAAGCAGCAACTGAAGGACTTGTGGAAGGAGGGAGCCAGGTTATGTTCAGTCCCTGGAACCACAGGGGAGATGGCAAAGGTGAACTCGCATACGCTGGGATTATTTATTGGGGGGCACGTCTAGGGCATGTGGTTGATACTTAAATCACTAAAAAATGGTATGTCATCAAATGTGGAATGCCAAACCTTCTCTTTTGGGGCCATGTAGGTGTTATTTTAATTGTATGTTTGCATGTTTTGAATAGCTTCTTCTCTTTTATTTCTCTATTAATTAGCTGAAATGATTTGAAACTTCTATGGTCTGTACAGACGGTCTTAAAACAAGTAAAGTAAAAAGTAAAGAAGGGAGTGTAAAGCTTTAAACTTCCCATGTTTATGTAAATTAATAGTGTTGTCAAGTTTTTATCTTTGCGTGTCGTCAAGCACTCTTTCAATGAGGCGTTTCATTGTTTATCAGGTCATCGAGTCCTGGGTATCTCAACTCCGCTGACGGTTGTGGACGGAGCACAAAGAGGGTGGGACCACTGCTGCCATCGGCACGGCTGCGGGCAGCACGCTGGGCCAATTAGGAAAGCGGGAGAACTGGTGCAATCTGCCGCTCGAACCTCTTGCGTGGACCATGCAGTTCATGCAGCTTCCTCAATTAGAGCCAGAGACACTTAAGGAGGGCGCAAAGAGCCTCCCAGCCAAAAACCTCACACACGGAACAGGAAATGACTGCTTCACATTGAAGTGGATTGTTTTTTTTTTAAGGGGCATAAAACAGACCTTCGTCATGGTAGGTCTTGTTCGCTCTATGAAGTGCCGAACTGCTCCTTATCACACCGCTTGAAGCGCAACTACACCCGCATGGATGGATGTGACGACCCCCACTGTTGCGTTTTGCACCTGGACGCTTGAAGTTTAATCAAGACACTGACACTGCAGCAGTCTTAAGTTATTAGCGTTTTATTTTTTTCTTTCATCAGTTTGCCTCTTACTATGACAATTGACTGTACAAAATAAATAATAAAACCAAATATGTCTTGGATATTTTTTTCCAAGTTTCTACAATAAGGCGATCTGCAACCTTTTGATTTGTTTTTGACTATGCCATTATTTTCTCCCTTTTTATTTTTTTTATGCCAGTTACTCATATCAAGAGACCAAGATGGTATTTATAGTAATACATGTCCTTACATTTTTTATAATTGATCACTGGTTTATTTTTTATAACTTGTACTATAAATTGGATGGGTGTGAAATTGTAATTGCGTAGAGGTAATAATAGTGCATTACTGAAAATTAACCAGTGCATTATTTCATTTCATTTCGTGTAGTTTTTATTTCCAGAAATGACTTAACTAATCTCCGTTAATGTTTGTGATTTTATACAGAACTATACATGTATATATACATATATATTACATTACACAGCACCTGAGGGGAAAGGGGACGGAATGCCAAAATACCGTTTGTCAATAAAGTTTATTTCAAAAAGTGACGTCATTATTTTCAGCGGAGACAGCTGCTTCCCGTAACCGAATCGTGACGGTATATTACATGTTTTAGGGACGTTAAATCGGGATACGGTAACTTATAGACATGGCGAAGATGAACGGGCTAACGCGGGTTTTGTTTTATATACAAGCATATGTGGTTTTGGCGTTTTGTTTTACCGATATGGAAACGGGGCCTAGTAATGGTTTATCGACACAGCCAAACGGAGACCGTTTTAAGATCGAGGGACGAGCCATAGTCCCGGGTGTGAGGACCCAGGACTGGGTTTCCAAAGCCCGGGTCCTGGTGGAGGGCGAAGAGTTCGTGGGCTTTTTGAGGTGAGAAACGGCGAAAGAAGAAAAAGGCACAAAAAAAAGGCCAATACTTGCAGATGCCGCTAGCTAGCCGGTGTGGCTAGCGCTGTGTCAGCCATAGCAGCAGCGCTAGCAGCACCCTCAGCCGCTGTAACGCTCAGTGTAACTGTAACATCTCTTCCTGAAGACATGCTTTCTTTCCACACCTAGCAGCCTGCAGCATAACCACAAGTTTCAAATGAGCACGACATATGCTAATATTAGGTGGTTGTTCAACATGGGGTGTCGTATAGGCCTATAGCTTGCAAACTGACCCTGTTAAGATGTGATATTGCATAGTACTGCAATGTCAAATCTAAAAATGCTGTCAGTTCTATAGAGCTACTTATTACAGTGCAACCTTGCTCTTTATTGATACGTTTATGAGTTGCAACTGTTAAAATTATACATGTGAGTTGTTGACCATTGTACAATTTGGGAGAGGCTGAGTGTTGTGGTGCAGACAGACCCTCTCCATTTTACTCAGATGGAAATCCAAAGCAATGTTTTACTGCTGACTAATACATTAAACCACTAATCTGTTTCCCTCCTATTTATTTACCCATTTCTTTTAGAACTGATGGAAGTTTTGCAGTGAATGATATTCCTCCAGGATCCTATGTTGTGGAAGTTGTAACACCGGCATATAAATTTGATCCAGTGCGAGTGGATATCACATCCAAAGGAAAAATGAGGTATTCAGAGAAAAAAATGTCAGAGATACAGGGCAAAATATTACAGAATTGTGTCCACTGTCCAGCAATACATTACACGTTAAGATATGCTTGATTGCAGGTCGTCCTTAAACCACCTTTAACTCTTCATAGGGCACGTCTTGTGAACCACATCAAGACTTCAGAGGTTATCCGTATGCCGTACCCTCTCCAGATCAGATCTCCTGGCCCAAATATCTACTTCACCAAGAGAGAGACCTGGGGCTGGACTGACTTTCTCATGAATCCCATGGTAACTTGTGATTGCTAATACACTTAAATTAAACATTTGTAATTTCTAAGCACTTCCAAACATATTTAAGCTCATTTTCTGTCAGCTTGATAACATCTTATCGACCCATTTATAGTGACACACACACACAGGATTGTATGAATCATAAAGGATAATTTGAGCAGTGTTAAGTTGACGGAAGGTTGAAGTACGGTTAGTTTATGTGATTTTATTTGTGTTTTTTTATGCTCTGATGTTATTCCTGGTGGTTCCCCTCACAGGTAATGATGATGGTTCTACCCCTGCTGATCATTGTCCTGCTGCCCAAGGTCGTCAACACCAATGACCCAGAGATGAGAAAGGTAAAGTCCCCATCCATGGTCCAAACCACCTACATTTGCACTTAGTAGGGCTGTACCCTAAAAGACGATTAGTCAAATCGTCGTTCGGAGAGCCCCGAATCGACTCGAATTCTCTCAAACAATCGCAGTTATTTGTTTTTTTATGTGTATTATAATAACCAAATAAAACATAATATAAAGGCTTAACATATAGGAATGTCATGACGGTAATCATGGAAAAGAGAAACAATTATTACAAGATAATTAATGCTTCGCGAGATGTATTATAGCGGTGAACTAATGGGACAGTCCTTGGTGTTGAGTGGTCCAAGTCACCGGGCGTCACTTCAACTTGCTTCCGTAGGCCAGTTACCGTAATGGCGTGTAAAGCTGGAAAATGTTTTTTGTTTTTTTTAAACCACGAACCGTCAAATAATCGATTGACCTTGGTGACTCGGGAGTCGACTTCTGAGTTGGATACAGCAACACATTTACATTTAGTGGACATTTTTATCCAAAGTGATGCTGAAAACAATCAAAGCATACAATCGTTCATGCTATGAGTTGCCCCTTTGTTTTAACTGATCTGTACTGAGTATATTTATGAGTAAATACATTGGCCTCAACTCATTTCAATACAATAGTTGTCCTGTTTTCCATTTTGGATGGATTCTTTTTGTGTAAACTTTTTGTCATGTCGGAGTGGTGCAGGAATGAGTCATAAAACCCGGAAATCCAATAACATTTTGGCACTTCCGGTTCTCTCGTCTCGAAGTCAACAGGTTTTTTTAATGGGTTTTTGGCTAGATGGCTGAAATAAGGTCTGTGGTTAACACAATCTTAAGAGATTGCCACGTTTTGGTCTACGACATAAAACACGTCAGTAAATACCCCACTCGTGATTTTTGAAGCTTTTACGTGTCTTAAAAAACTTCTGGCGATTTGCGTTTACGCTTCAAAAACTATAAAAGAAGTGTTACATTGCGAATATTATCTCGCTTAACAAAACGTGTTAGTATCGTCGACTTTTGTTTGCCACAGAGCTTATTTTATTTTATGCAATAATGCAAAATCCAATGGAAAAACCCATTGGCTTGTTGTCGAGGGAACCCAAGGCGATTCTAACTTCCGGGTTGGCCTACAAAATACGTCATCCCCGCACCAGAGTGGAGCAGGGATGACGTATTTTTGGAGACGAGATAACCGGAAGTGCCAAAATGCTAACGGATATTTGGGTTTTAGGACTCATTCCTGCACCACTCTATTGGCCCTCTCTTAACAAAGTGAGTCTAACTCGACTTGGACACTTAATGAATGAAGGGTTCGGGGAATAGGGGCACTTGGGGAAACAGGATGTGTGCATAATGGGCTTTAGTGCTGCTACATTTTTAAGCAAATTGATGAAGTGACTATGTAGCAGCACAGCAGTGTTTAATCATGATGTTTCGTTTAGCCAAACTACAGTGATTCATTACAATGGGGTTCTTAACTAATTCTGACCTCCAAACAGTATTTATTTGGGAATTCAAGTGCTATAGAGTAGTAATTTGAACATGGTGTAAACCCACCATTATGCACTTGGGAACAATAATGAAAATAAACAAGAACCCTTTTCCTAAAACCTTGGTTGTTTGAGGTTGTTGCACAGATCCCATGTGGTGATGGGTCCCATCCCAACCCTGTAACTTTACCGTTATTGTATGTGTGCTTGAGGTGCTTACTTGGAAAACACACACACACACACACAAAACCAGCATGGTCATTATTTACAGACATCTACGCACATCGTGTGTGTGTGGACAATCATTGGAGAGAATAGAAAAAAGTAAGGAGGGCAGTAAAAGAAACGGCCAAGATCTTTCAAGCTTTGGTTCAAGTTTCTTCCTCAAGCGTATATTAACTGGGCAGGGGTGTGTATCCATGTGAGAGTCTGTCTGCATGCGTGTTTTATTGGGTACGGGTGTGTGAGCGTGAGTGAGTATGGCGCGTTTTCTATCGGGGCCCCCAGCTGTGAGTCGACTCCCCTGCTCACATGACCCGGGAGAAATAACAGAAATGAGACATGACAGCGCTGAGCTCGGCTGTAGACATCTGAGAGCCTTTCAGACCTGAAACATTGATCAAGTCTTGCGTAAGACATGCTCTTGCAGTGGATTTTCTTTTCTTTTCTTCTGAGAACCGAGCACTATCATGCATGGCTAGATTAAAAACAGGAGTGCTGATTTGGTAACCTAAGATCAAAACCAAAGACATGGAAACTAAAGATAATTGCCAGATCTCCAGTCATGGAAAAATAAAATGAGGAAATGAGTAATAGAGGAGTCTACAGTTTATATGGTGTATTTTTTTGTTGTATTTCAGTGTAATGCATTTTGTGAACTCAGTTTTACAGCTATATAAATAAGGGTATTAAGGGTACCCTTATTAATATGTGAGACCAAGCTTCTTCCCTACAAGCTGTTACATTTTACTACATAGCAAGTAAAAAAATTATACTGATGAATCCCTCATCAGCTTGCCTGAGTACATCGCAAGTGTTTTACTTCAATCTTATTTCTTTAGGTAATTTGATTTGTCTATAATTTACTCAATCATCTGGAGTTTTATTTTGTTATTATTTAGCAAAGATAACGGCAATTGCACTCTTTTAACACATTTTATGTCGTTTTTTTTTACCTGAGGAGAGTACAAAAGCCAGGCTTGCTCCTTCTTCGCCGGATGTGAACATCTGAACATCTCCCTTGTTTCTGTCACTTTCTGAACTCTCGTTCATCACAGGGTACACACTGTCCATCTCTGAGCTCGTCACCTCTCGCCGAACCTCACTGTTGTTGTCTTCTCTATCGTGTCCACTCAGAGACGCAGAGCGATGGCCGGGCACGCTGACACACGGACAGGAGGAGAACACGGGGGACCAAACTGGAAGTATGTCTTCCGGTCTTGTAGACGACGACGTCCTGGGAGGAGATGCACTCGGGATTGCCGAGGGGGTGAGAGTCAAAGGCACGGCATGAGCGAGCGTTGGTGGAAAACGGGTCATCTGTGCCGCTGGGCAGCTGCAAATAGAGTCGCAGCATGCGACACAAACAGATGCAGGATTCCAGGGCATGTTCTTCGGCCACTTTGGCACCGAGTCATCATCACAGGATAGCCGGTCGCCTGACGGACAGAGTTCACTCTTCTCACTCAGAACGCCGTCCGACGCACGGAGCGTGTCAACAGGTTGGTCTGGGCTGGGGTTCCTCTGTAGACCTACCTGGGACCGCAGCAAGGACCAATCCCTCAATTCATCCGGGGTAGGGGACAGAGGAAGCTGCTGCCCCAGAGGGAGGCTGCTGCCCCCCCCCACCCTCCTCCCGCGCTCCTCTCCCATCCGGTCTGCACTGGCGAGGCTAACCCTGGCCATCGCCCCCTCCACCTTCATCTCCTCATCATCATCTCCCACAGCCGCCGTTGCAGAATCTGGGACAGGCGAGCACAGGACACCGGAGTGGCGGTCCTCCCCGGCGCCTATGGGACCACAGGTGAGCTCGGGAAACACTGTGGACATCTCATTGTCGTAATCGGAAAGGTCCGAGTCCATCGGGTCATCAGGTTTTCCAGGTTTTACCGTAAAAGCCTTCCTGGGGGGGACACCGGGCGGACAGCCCTGCAACGAAATAATGAAAACTAGGTGTGAAAAAATAAAAATTAAAATGAGGCTTTACAAAAAAACAATAACTAACTGAAACTGTGTTGTGTGTTTACAAAACTATTATAGAAAGAAATTCATTTATAAAGTAAATCTGTTCTATCTTTAGTTTTTGTCTTTTTCAATGTATTTCATACGTAAGCTTAAGTATTTTGGCTGGATATGAAATCTATCTTCCAATTTTTTTAGCTGTGCCAGTTTTAGTCCACGCCTCGCCTGACATCATAGCGGCGAAAGTCGGGGAAAAGGTGTCAGAGTCCCATTTGGGATTACTTTGATAATGACTTTGAATGTGTCTCCGATAAGAGCAGGTGCCTTGCAGTGGAACGAGATAAAATATGGAACGTCTCTCAAGGGGAAAAAAAATCCATTTTTTTTATTACACAATACTTTCTATGACCTTTTTGAATCTCGACGCTGCACATTTATATGACATATTACAAAAAAGGACTGAAACTAATAAAAAGTAAACAAACATTTTCAAGCACGAAAAACTAAACTACTCCAGCAAACCCGCTTTAAAAACTAATACAAACTAAACTGAAATTGAAAACAAAAAAATGTCAAAACTAAATAATAACTAATAACTAATGAAAAATGCAAAACTATAATAACCTTGGTATGGACATCTTCTTCAGAAGCTCCTGGGACGCCTGTGGAGATTGAGAGGCACGTGGTGGCGGGTGACTGGAGCTGTGCCGCCGGGCTGTCCTCCCCCAACACAAAGGTAACCCTCTGGCCTCTCCGTCTCCCGGTGCGTTTCCTACGCCTCAACGTGGGTGGAGGAGAGGCGGATGGCGGTTGCTCTGCTTCCTTCATCCCAGACTTGTTGGCCCTGGCTTTCGGCTGTGGTGGTGGGGCGTACTGGGCGCCGTCACCGCCCATCACTCTCCTCTTCTTATTTCCGGCGGTCCAGACTTTCTCGGAGCTCTGTGTGTTCCCCCGGTCCCCCGGTGCATCACTCCCATGGTCCGGTTTGATGAGGTATCCCTGACAGTTGCCCATTCACGTGAACACTGAACACTGTGCACCGGCACGGCTCGGTGGCGGTGTTATTGTATTCCCCTGTTGGCTCCTCAAGGCTCCTTTTAACATTTCTGAGCCCATTTTTACTCGCTTGACCCCCCGGGGGGGGGGGGGGGGGGGGGGGGGGGGGGGGGGGGGGGGGGGGGGGGGGGGGGGGGGGGGGGGGGG
>JAOPJH010000080.1:9113506-9124489 GCA_027122575.1 Merluccius polylepis
CCCCCCCCCCCCCCCCCCCCCCCCCCCCCCCCCCCCCCCCCCCCCCCCCCCCCCCCCCCCCCCCCCCCCCCACATTGCATGGATATTGTTATTTTATTATATAACAGCTAGATTGATTGTATTATCATGGTGATTGAATAATAAATAACCAACTGACCTTGCGCTTGATAAACTTGTCCCAGTAGTTATTGGGGAAGGATCTACAAAGTAAGTCAAAACATAAAAATCTACAATACCTGCAGAAACATTTGGCTTTAAAACTTGAAAATGATATCTAGTATATATGCACCAGAAGCATCGACTACACATCCACTTACGACGTGTTGATGACCAGCCTGTCCCACTGGCCCTTGATGTCGTCATCTGAGGGCTGCTCCGTGATGTAGAGGCCGTCGAACTCCAGCTTGCGAGCGATCTCCTTCTCTCTCTTGAACACCACCAGAGGAACCTGCAGGTCAACACACACGGGGAGCTTGTGAAGGATGGAAGTGATCTACAGTTCTCCGTACGCAGGGCCCCAGGTATGTCGTAAAGGATTTTCATTCAGGACGTTCCTTTTCTTTTTTTAACGTGGGAACAAAAGATGGAAGGATGTGGAATAGTTAGTTTGGAAGAAGTCTTGAATGTATTCTTCCATCTGACATATTCTTTAACGCCTGCTAAATCCAGGTGTTGTCTCATCACGTTAGTCAACTCATAGTTCGGAGTTATAGTTCTATTATTTCAAAGATAAAAGTGTCAGCGCATTGTTGAGAGAGATCGATCTTTAAAGTGCAGGATCTAAAATACATAAAATATCACAGAGGGACGCATCCACTACACACCTCCCAAATATCTTGTCCATAAAATGTCAAAAAGTATATTAATATACATCTCCAAGTCAGCTAATACACTGTCGCCGTAATGTGATTAATTGCCATTATTTACATCGGCAGGCGCATTCACGCTAAATGCTCTTCGGCAGAATTGGTCATGAATGTTTTAGTGAAGCCAGGAGAGACAGTTACGATGGTTTCATCACCCAGACTGGTATTGTCATTTAATGCACATCTTGATAACCCTTAATAACATAATTTAAAGTAAATTTGGGACTTCTGAAAATAACTAACCTATGGTGAGGAACGCGTGTTGTACACTGTTCTATGCTCGTGATTGCATTCTTATTTCATTTAATTACCGGTAGTATTCATTTCTTATTTAATTCTTAATTATTAGATATTTCATTTAATTCATTTCAAGTGATATTTATTATTATTATTATTATTTTATATACTGCCATATTTTCAATTTGGGTGCGGGGAGGTTCAGTTATAAATGTACAATGTATAAAATCAATCCAAGACGTATTTCTGTTGTCCATCACTATTAGTAGTGGTGTTGGGCAGGGAGCGTCCGTACCTTCAGGTAGTAGTACCCCACCAGGCACAGCAGAGAGATAACCGTGTGGAAGATGGCCATGAAGCGCAGCGTGGGCGCCATGTAGCCCGTGCTCTCCTGCAGCACGAACTCGTCCATGTCAAACAGGGTGTTCTCGTCGTCCTCTTCCTCTTCATCAACGCTGCTGCTGGCCCAGGGGTCCTCATCGTCATCCGCGTCCGCTGCCTCCGCCGTCACCTGGGGAGAAACCGCCCGTCAATGTTTGACAATCACAAAGAAACGACTTCAACAGACCTCCTTGTTGTCATTCTTGCTACTAACATTTTGGAAAGCACGTAATGTTAAAGGTACCAAAACCGGTATCTTTATCTTTTTACCTTGTAGAAGAGAAGAATGAAGTTGATGGCGAAACACACAAACAGAGCGAGGAAGCGCAGGTTGTAGAAGTTGCGAGCCAGATAGTTCTACGGATAGAAAGACAGATTTTGTATCAATGACAAAACGACTGAATGTATGTCGCCATCTTTGAGAACTCAAATAGTCACGGGTCATCACCCGGGGCCCGGTGGACAAAGGTGCATCTATGCTCACCAGCATCTTGATCAGGTAGACTTGCAGCACAGCAAAGACACAGGACATGAAGGATGCAGATTCCTCCTTAGGCGGTCCGGATTCTGCCTTGGACTTCCCCTCGGCTGCTGGTTCCTTAGACTCCTCCTTCGGCTTGTCCTCCTTCTCCTGGTTCTCCGTGCTATATGGGGACACAGTTTCACTTTGAAATCGTCGGCGGTGGTGGTAATAAATCATCAGGTATTCAGACTCCACCCTCCCACGGCGATTTTTACTCACTCCGCCTTCTCCGAGTCAGCGTCTGGTTTTTCGGCCCGTTTAATGGCAACGGAGGACATCTTCTGCAAAAAGAAAGGCAATTGAAACATTATGCCCCTGCCAATCGGTGGAGTCACGGCCTACAACACCCTTCATTGTGGCTGATGTTTACATTTACCCTTTTCTCGGTACTCTCTGCGATTTCGGACACGTCACCCAGGCCCAGCTCCACGTTCTTCCCTCCTTCCTTCTTGGGCGGCGGGTTCAGCATTTCCATCATCATGTCCACTTCCGATTTGTCAGCCGGCGCCGCCGTGGCCAAGTCTATGCCCGCCGAGGTCTCGCCCGCCTCGGCTTTGTCCCCCTCCATCGCGTCGCCGTGGATACCAAACTGGGTGGGGTCGGGCATGCTGCCCAGGATGTCCGTCACTTTGATGTTCTTGGCGCCCTCCACCAGGCCGCCGCCGAACATGGAGGACCAGATGAGGTGGAAGAAGCCAAAGACCAGGTTGTAGATGCCCTTGAAGAAGCCCGTGAAGAGCATCCAGAAGAAGGAGAAGAAGCCCACGATCATCTCTTTAATCGTCAGCTTCTTGACCTTCTTGAGCTGCTTGCGAATGCTGCCCAGCGACATGGCCTGGCAGACGCCCGACACCTTCTTCTTCAGCGCGCGGCACGCGCTGGTGAAGGCCGACACCGACTCCTGGGCGCCCTCCTCCTCCAGCTCGTCCAGCAGGCTGTACGTGTCCTCCTCCTCCTCCTCCTCGGGCCGCTCCACCGTGTCGGGCTCCGAGATCTGCGAGGCCAGCTGCATCTCAAAGATGGTGTCCTCGCAGAAGTTGACGAACATCTCCATCTTCTCGCTCTCGGTGCCCTCGTTGACCACGTCGAAGATGAACTGCCGCTTGGACTCCTTCACCTGCGGCTTCTCCCACTGCTCGCGGCTCGACTCGCTGATCTCGAAGTACACGCGCTCGATGCGCTTGGCGCTGCCGATGATCTCGATGCGCCCCAGGTAGGGCTCGAAGTAACTCAGCATGCTCTCCGCCAGGTCCATGAAGGTGTCCAGGCGCGAGTCGTGCGGCATGTGCTCCGACAGGTTGGTCAGCAGCACCGCCACGTTGAAGCCGATGTCCTTGGCGGGCTCGTGGAAGCGCTCCACGAACTCCTCGTAGTTGAACATGTCGTTCTCGTCCGCCTCGGTGCAGGAGAGCAGGAACTCGATCTCCGACTGCGTGTACTGCTTCTGGCTCTCCATGGACTTCTGGAACTCCTTCTTGGAGATGATGCCCTTGCAGTCGGGGTCGTACTCCCGGAAGTTGTCGGAGGTGGTCAGGTCCTTCAGCTTGAGGAACATGTCGAAGAACTTGAGGATCATCTCCACGTTGTTGGACGACTCCACCAGCGTGTCCACCATCTGCTTGCCGATGGTGCCGTTCACCACGTTGCCTAGGGAGGTTCAGTACGTAGTTCATGTCAGGGCGATATATCGATACGATGATATGAGAAGTGTTGTCTTTTAAATAATAATGCAACATTATATTTGCATAATGCTATTTATTATGATTAAGAAGCAGATTTAGGCCCTTACCTTCCAGCAGAGACAGCATCATTACAATCATGTCCTTTTGCAAATCCATCAGCTCCTTCAACAGCTCAATCTGACTGGAGTCCTGCAAGAGAACCAAGGGTCCTTTAAAATAAAAGTTCCCAAATCTCTGTTCCAACATTGTCTTTAAGGGTTAAATTACGGTTGAACTGACTGAGACTAACTGAGAATTAGATATTTTTCAAACCTTTTTTTACTTTTTTTTTTTTTAATGGAAAAACAAAATGGTTTTGTGAATCCATTGAAGTGTTCATTAATTTGAAGATGGTGGACGCATACACACATGATATTAAGTGTGAAACTGTGCTATGAACACAAAAGTGAAGTTCTTCGTCACTGTTCTTCATCTTGAAAGGATAACTTGGGGATTTTTCAACCTGGACTCTATTTTCCCATTATTTTGGGGCTCAGGGACTAAAATGGACAACAAATTGGTGCAATTGGTCCAGTATTGAGCGAGAGTGCTTCAGCCGCTCTGATTGTTATTGTGTCTAACCAAGTCTCACCAAGGAGAATTCAGAGCTAGACTTCTTGGCACTTGGTTTGTTTGACACAATAACAAACAGGATTTAGCGAACGCTACATCCCTGTAGGGATCCTTTCCATAATGTGGTCAGACACTTAGACCAATAACAATCTGAGCCTGGGTCTGTGGCAAAACAAGCACTTTTAGAGGACGTACGTTGACGGGGCGCTAATACCCCATCGTTTTACATTGCTGCCCATTTCGCGGCTGATGGCTCCTCTCGCTCAATACTGGACCAATTTCAAAACATGTTGTCCGCATTAGTCCCTAAGACCCAACATGATGGGAAAATAGGTTCCAGGTTGAAAAATCCCAAAGGACCAAACCAAAATGGACATACGGGTAAAGCCGTCGCTTACCTGCGACAGCTTCATCTGCATGTTGGCGAAGACATGCAAGAAGCCCACCACGGCGTCCCAGAGTCTGCTGTGAGCCAGACTCTGCTGGTTTCCGATACAGGGGCCCTGAAGGGTGAACAAGAGACAAAATCATGTTAAGGAGCACACAATCACTGTAATCATGGAGAGCAAGAGAGCTGATGCAGCACAGGTGGGAGCTGCAGGGAGGGGGTGTCTGGTAGGAAAGGGCAAATAGGAGGAACTGAATGCTAATTTGATTAATATCACGCGGACGCCATTCAAATGAGAACCTTACATTCCTAAAACGACGCCAGATTGTGATTGTTCCGTTAATAGTTTGCGGTCATTGAGATCGTCTACGCGTATTGTGATGTTTCAAACGTATGACCGTCCAAATGATTGCCGGCGCTATCTTTAGCTACAAGCGGTGAATACGGTTTGATTTAACTCGAGGGTTCATCCGCTCTGTAAGTTGCGTGACGTATTGCAAACAGCTAGAGACACACTTCAAATGAAACCCATCTGATGTCACATGTTCACCTCCTACACCCGGAGCCGCATCATCTCGCTATTTCCTTTCAGCTCCGGGGGGGGGGGGGGACGTTACCTGAATGTATTCAGTCAAGGAGTTGAAGATCTGCTTGGCCACGGCCAGCGCCCTGGAGAAGTTGACCTGTCCCTGCTCGTCGATGATTTCCTTCCCAGAGTAGAACCAGTAGAAATCACTGATGGATTCCTACAGAGCAGGAGCACAATGCCAGGAACAAAGAGGACCATGAAGAGAAATGAAAAGGATGGAGGTGACACAAGTTTGAACACATTAACCTTTTTGTGTGTGTGTTTATATATACTGTAATATGCGTGAGTGTGACAGAGACAGAGAGAGAGAGAGAGACAGAGAGAGAGAGAGAGAGAGAGAGAATCCGTCCCACATACCTGCAGGCGGAGAAGGTAGTCCACCGTGCTGATGATGATGTTGACTGTCATAGTATTTCCCGTCTGGGTCCTTAGGAAATTCTGGAAATCTAACAAGCAGAAAAATCGTGCAGAAAAACCCTAAGAAATGCTCTCTCTCTCTCTCTCTCTCTCGCTCTCTCTCTCGCTCTCTCACACTCACACTCACACACACACACACACACACACACACACACAGGCTGTAAAGTGAATGAAGTGGAGGGTAAGTAAAAGGGTCTCACCTCCGTTGTGTCCCTCACACAGGAGTTGCAAAAAGCGGAACAGATCCTTTGTGAACTCGTCGTTCTGTAGCACTTTGGACCCTTCGGGGCGAGAAGGAGAGAAGTTCAGGAGGACGGACCGGCGGGTTCGAACGCGGCCGAAAAAGACAATATGCAAAAAAGGCGACGCGATGACTACTACTCGTCATGGTAGTACGACGGAGCACGAAACTGAGCCCTTTAAAAAAAAAAAGCCCTCTGTGTGAGGCAGGCAGGCACAGATCTCTAAAGGGGGTTCGACAACAGTTTCGACGGGCCTAACGTCCACGAGGGCCGCTTTAGATTTCAGCACGTGAATCCAAAGCGCCGATTTAAAAAAAAAAAGTACAATGCTCGTACATCCACTCTACTACGGTGGACGTCCAGGAGCATTTCAACAAGCCGTCAGTAGAAATAAGAAAACAGCTTTGTGAAATGAGCCGCGCCAAAGCCGAGCCCGAAAAAAAGAAATAAACGAATATAAAACAAAGCGTTGCGGAGGCCACCCGCGCCCCCTGGAGGGCAGCGTCGATACAGCTCACACGCTGTATCTGGGCTACTGCGTTAGTAGGACAGGCAATGACTGGATCCAAAGGAGCGCGTCACACAACAAACACTTGGCATGCGTAATGAACACAAACCCGCCCTCCTCCTGCACGTTGCACATATCTCAGAGGTTAGTGCGCTTTACGCCGAGAGCGAGAGAGAGAGGGGGGGTGGGTGGGAGGGAGGAAGGAGGAAGGGGGGGGGTTGGTTGATGAAGGTGGGGAAGGGATGGGTGGTGGAGGTTGGGAGGTTCAGGAGGTTAGTAGTTATGGCGCATGAAGCAGGACAGGTTGAACGTATGCAGGAGTGACTTGATGGCAGCACGCCGGGCCTAGCCGCTAGCCCACCTCGGCTATCCGCACGGGCCGGATCAAACTATTTACCCCGCTTGGTGTGGACTGCAGCGGTGATGAGGCGGCAAATGTTTTTTTTTTGTTTTTGTTTTTGTTGTTTTTTTAATGACGGGGAGGAGACGGACCGACAGACAACAACGGAGGTAAGCAAAAAAGAGAAAGAGGACATTTGGTTACAGCACAGAGGCGGGGGGACGGGAGGTGGGGAGAAGAAGAAGAGGGGAATGAAGACATTGTTGTATGAAGTCATTGTCATGTTGCAAAAGGACATTGTCGTGCAGTAAAAAAAAAAAAAAGGAAAAATTAAAAAAGGAGTACGTTTAAAATTAAAATTGAGGAGAGCTGTTGGAGAGGAGACCGTCATCAGGACGCAGCACACAGACATCTACATTATCGTGATCAACTCATCATATCGGTGACAGGACACACACATACACCCACACACTCAGGGAATAATGGATTGGTTAAAGACAAACGCATGTGAAAATAAACAGCAGAGGAGATGAGAACTTAACTTCTAATGACAAGAGATAAGTGGAGTATGTGTGTGTGTGTGTGTGTGTGTGTGTACATGATACATGATAATGTATATTATTCATGTATATTCAATTGTATATAAAAAGCTCTATTGGTTATAATTCATTTGGGATTGTATAGACGCTACAATATACCGTTGTGTTTTGGTTGAAAACTGCCGTATATTGAAATGTGATGATGGGCTCTGACATAAAGATAATTTTGCTTGCTCCGACAGTAAGGCCAAAAAACGCCCGAACAACTGTGTGTATGTAGCCTAGCATCCATCAACATCAAACACCTAGGTCCTGACAACACTTACCCGATCCTTCCTCTGATGCCATCCCAAGTCCTTCTGCTTTATTCTGCCTTTCAAATGCATTCAAATCCAGGACACTAACAAAAAAAACAGCAAAAAACACCATTTAATCAGAATGGACTTTCCATTGCCTTGGTTGAAGTGCGTTATTTACTTATTGATCGCCGTACCTGCAGGACTGCATGAGTCCTGAGAGACTTTTGAAAAAGCCTGCGTCTCTTTTCTCTTTCAGGTAATCAAGCATTTTCTGCAATGAAAACAAAAAATAAATTGATCAATTTGGTCTTAATTTTGCATGTGTGCAAAAATGTTTGTGCCCATTTTGTTGTATAATCAAATTATACAAAAAAACAAACAGTGTATGTATAAGGTCTTTAATCTCTAATCATAATATCAGGGATAGCTAGAACACAAATGTGTGAACCCATTCACCAAACAGGGTTGCACGGAAATTAAAATGGTCCGAGGTATCGGAGCAGAAAGCATCGACTTAAACACATGACGCACACGGACCACATATGGAAACAAAAGGCCAAGGGATGTTTAAACGGGGTGAGTCACCTGTTGAACTTGCACGTTGCCTCCGTTGAGGACGGAAATGCCCAGTTTGAGAGTGCAAGTCACCATTGGGCCGAGTCGACCTGACACACACACACACACACACACACACACACACACACACACAATAAGAGCTGTGAGTCCACATACTGTGATAGAGGAGTGTGTCTAATGGTGTGTCACTTGAGACGCGTCAAGACAGCATGTGTGACTCCATTGTTTTCCTTTGGGGAAAGTGGCGTCCAAAAAGACAATGTTTTAAGATGAGGGTGATTTTTGTGTGTTTTAAACTCGCCGTGCTCGAGGACACACACACAGATGTGTGTGTGTGGGAACAGGTTTTATCTTTTATGTTTTATTTGTATCATTTCTTTGAGCCCACACTGATTACACAAATAAATGACGTCAACAGTAATGCCAAATGTAAGTCAAATTTTGAGAGAGTTGTTAAGAGAGAACAGATTTTGAAACTACACAACCCAAAAAAAGGCTGCCCCTCCCTCCATACCATTGTCCATCAAAAGGGCATTCACACCTGTGATTGACAGGCAAGATGGATTTTGAACGAATCAGGAAAGAGAATGCCCTGATTGGTCAGAAATGAGCCTGGAGTGATCTAAACTTTATTGACTATGGCATTTCTAACAAATTACACTCAAATTACACTCTTAAGACTTACCTACAGCACCTTTAAATAGTTAACCCATTCTCAATATTTTAGTATCAGATGGTGAAATATACACTGTTTACTCATCACCCAGCTCTAGCTGGGTGGGCGTCGGCATGGTGTTGTATACACATGCAAAGCTTTATACAACAGAAGGGGGCCGCGATGCCGCGATGTGTTTACCTTTACTGGCGCTGATCATCTGCAGCACCATCTCTGCGGCGCCGCGGGCGTGCAGCCTAGCCTGCTGGTACAGGATCTTCTGCTTCTCCATTTCCTTTTCCTGAAGGGGGAACACACACACACACACACACACGCACAATAAGAGACAAACAGGTAAACACAGCTGCTTAACGGCTGTGCATATTGGCACACGCAGAGAAAATAAAAGCTGCCAAGCTAACAGCTCACCTCAAATGTCTTCTCTTTCTCTTCATCCTCTTCTTCTTCCTCATCCTCAGCACAACTCTGCAGAAACAGAAAGAGTTGTGCTTTTTTCCCCCCTTCGTTTTAACATTACAATTGTATACATTTGCCACCAAGCACCCTTATTCTCATCTACATGAACTTAACATGCTAGCTACCTTCGCCATCATGTCCGCATAAGCAATATACAAAGGATCTTCTTCCAAGTGACTGTAAAGAAGCAGAGATTTGAAATGTCACAATCTGTGAGCACAATCATTCAGCGTCACACACAAAAGACACATACACAGAATGTATTACCAGAAGATAATTTGATCATATTGTTATATAATCGAGGCATATCCGAATAACACTACTGGCGTCACACACAACAACAACTCTGAAAGAAAACAAAGCATGTATATGGACAATGCTGAGATCGGTTCCCTGTGACGACATGTGTGACGTCACCTTCTCTCTGTGAGCGCGTTGTGGCTGAAGTGGAGAATGAGCTGGTGGAGGGGGTCTGGCTTGACCTCCGCCTCCTCCTCTTCCTCCTCCTCCACAATCTTCATTGGGGTTTTCTGCACGGGAGTGCAACAGGCATTCAATGGAGTCGGCTTAGTAAAACGGCACAGTGTTCGTTGCACAACTCACGCAATGACAGTTTTTTAGTTTTTTTTCCCCTACTACTGTCAAAAATGTCTGTTCTCTCAAATTGTAGACAAAAAAGAAAAGAAAAACACAGTTTTCAACCTCATACTCACGTTGGCTGATGGAAAACACATAGAAGCAGCATGGACACTTAAACTGGCACATGCAAATAAATGACCTAACCCCCCCTCCTGGTGGGAAGGTAGGGTGGAATGGGAGGGATGGGGCGAAGGGGGTTAACACGCAGGATAAACACGGCGGGATGGACTCATGCACGCTACAGCAGTCAAGCGGCGCTGAAAGCTATGGGGGCAATATGACAATGAGCAGGACCCCCAAACAAAACCTACAGATCCTGACATTACACCGAAGCTGCACTCAGAATGGGATCAGAATGACCAATCGCCAAGATGCGGTATTGGTAGACTTGGGAAAAAGTGTTTTTTCGACACTTCTACTCGATAGCATGATGGGCTGTACGGCTAGCCGATAACACAATGTGTATGACGTGTATAATAATATTCCACAGTGGAAATGAGATCTGCATCTGCCTCCGTTGATAAGGGACCTAAGCATGGAATACCACAAGGATACGCAAGCATGCCACTGACGCCACGGTTACCACGGTGACCACAGAGACGCAGAGGAAACGCAAAACGCCACGCGACACTTACACTTACACTACAGACTTACAGGGGGACAGCAGAGACGTGAACCACAACTGATGGATGGCCTTCATCCAAAAACCTGACGACGACATAAATGTCCCCCCAAAAATAAAACGGTACACAAAGAAACAAAAAAAAAGTAACGACTAGCGATGGGGTGGTGGGTGGGGGTCCCCCTTGCGACAAGCCCCGTTCCTTACCACTGCTGTAAGATAGCAGATATAGCCCGACTTTCTAGCGCCGCCGCCGCCGCCGCGTGCACCGGTGCCTGCCCTGCATCTCCTCAGTTGATCATGCAGCCTCTGACCCCTGACCGACCTCTGCTTGGAGGGCTTTGTGCGGCCTGAGCGGGCGGTGCCCCGGGACGGCGGGGCGGGGCGGACC
>JAOPJH010000080.1:9146824-9160922 GCA_027122575.1 Merluccius polylepis
CCCCCCCCCCCCCCCCCCGTGGTGCTCACAACCTGAAGTACACTGACGAAGGCACTTTCAAATATTAAGTGTTGAGCACTTAATTATCCTTTATCACTTGGCAAAAAATATGTTGTGGAGGCCAACATGCACTATGAAAATGACCACACCAACGCTAACATCATTAACAGACGCCTTTCTCCTATAACAGTTAACTTGAACATCTTTTTTAAAATTATTTTATATCCTGTACTGTATCTTTTTTGTCATTTTTGTATCTTGTAATGCAGCACTAATACACCACAACAAATTCCTTGTAAGTGAAAGCTTAGGCCCCCGATCACACTTTAACAGCTATTCATTGTAGGTTTAGACGTAGACGTTGTCTCACAAAAAGGTGCAGCTCTGCTTTTTCTAGGCATCAAGGAAGGCAGCACAGACAGCGCACCTCGTGTTTAACAACCTGCGCTCGGCACCTTACTTAACCACGTCACGCCCGCCCCTAGCGCCGCGCTCACCCGGGAGGGACGTTGGTGGGATCGATGGGCAGGTCCAGCGCGGGGTCTTCTGAGATGGTGATGGCCTCTTGCATGGCGGCCAGCAGCCCCTGGCCCCCCTCGCCCCTCAACGCGGGCCCAAAGCACTCCGGGCGCCGGATGAGCAGCTTGACCACGACGTTGGAGTTCTCCTCCACGCTCTCACCTGGACGCACGCGGGGGAACAACACAGGGAACCGACGCTCAGGCCTCACGCCACCCCAGCGCACACACACACCCCAGCACAGCACAACGTGTATTATCGGTCCCAAATATGAAGTCTGTTTCAGTGTTTTGTTCGTTCTCCATGCATGAATCGACAGTGAACAATGACTTTGCATCAGACTGGCAGAGTGTATGTGTGTGTGCTTACGTATTATTGCACGTTTATGTTGTAATTAAAGAATATTTTTAATATCAAAGACAGCAAACAGATTCCAAATCCAATTCTAAATCCAGATCCTGGACATAATCTGGACACATGAATACGTCTATAATGGTTATTAAGCTGTTATTATATCACGGCATCCACAAATGATAATGATAATGAAATACCTTATTAAACCCCATGGGGAAGTTCATTCTCTGCATTTAACCCATCCTATGCTGGGAGCAGTGGGCTGCCTGCCACAAGGGAAGCGCCTGGCTACCAACTCCAGTTGTAGTGCCCTTGCCCCCCCCCCCCCCCCTAGTGAACCCAGGACCTTCTTGCTGTGAGGCAGCAGTGCTATAACCACTGTGCCACCTGCACACGCAGCACAGTAGTGAAGGGCACAGCCTGTTTACCAAAAATATGCATTCCCTCACTGACCGTTGCTGAAGACTGCAAAGCGCAGGAAGGACAGGTAGCGCTCCCCCTCGATGGGGTTCCAGCCCAAGTCTGGGTAACCCTTGGCAACAAGCATGGCACAACTCTGAAGACCACAGGCCGCCAGGTACATCACCACCTAGACACACACACACACACACACACACACACAGTCAGACTAGCTTGCGAGGACCGAATACTGAATACTCCCCACTAACACAGTCAGGAACGGCACCACGCAAGTTTGCTGAGCCAGCTTCTCTTACTCCCAGAAAAATACCATTTATCATTTTTATGAGGATAGAAGTTTTTTGGCAATTGCATTTTAGTTCAGTTTAGTTATTCTGAAATGACACTTTGACGTTTTTGTCAATTATTAAAAATTGTCACGTCAACTTCAATTTTATTAAAGAAAATGACACAATCCCACAATGCACTTGGGCTGTTTTGTGCTCCACAAACCTTCTCCAGGTCGGGTTCCTCCAGGGCGAGAGCCAGACCGTTGTTGTCCATCACGGAGGAGGCCGCTACATCCAGGGGAGTGGACCCCCTCATCGCTTCAGAGGCTGCAAGACACAACACAACACACAGTCAGTCAGCTCTTGTGTGTGGGGGGGGGGGGTTGTTTAATATTTGGTATACAATTTTATGAGTTAAGATAAAGATAAGATAGTATTTTATTCATCCCAGATAGGACATTCTGGAATAGCATATGCAATATTATACTGTAGTGCTGCCATGGTTACATATCAAAAATGATATAAAGAAAAAAAGAAGAAAATATATTACTATTTAATTTATCTCTCTTACTACTAGACCTAACATATGTTAGGTTAAAAATTCAGCAAAGATTTTAAATATTTCCACGTGGGATACCATAAATATTGGTAATCTAACTATAAATGGAGGAGTCTCTGTATGTCTGTCCTTCGATTTGCAGTGTTGAGGGTGAAGTGGTTCATAACATCATAACAATGATGATGAGCTGATGATGGTGAGGTTCCTACTGGCAGAAGCAGCTTTTGCCACACGGCTATACGTGTCTGTACACAATGACTCACCAGTCCTGCCCAGCATGCCACTATATTTGTCTCGATGTCTCTAAAAACCTCTCCAACCTATCTAAATTGTATTATTTTTATAAGTTGGTGTGGATGTGTGTTGACTGTTGAACTGAACGATGCACTGCACGCGAGAGAGATCGAGAGACAAATATCAAGGCTGTGGGGACTTATTTGCGTTCTTTCGTGAGAGAAAATGTGATAATGTAATAGTCTGCACCATCATTTGAGATTGAGAACCAATAGCTGGGTAGTTGGTGTTTTTTCATTAAAAAACACCAACCAGGAGCATCGCCAAATTTACATATTTGGCGATAATGGCCCCTTCAGCGCAGACAAAAGGACACTCTTGGGCGTCTGACTCTTTAGGACACCTAAAGTGCCTGGTGGTGCTAGTGTTAAAGATGTCAAGCAGCTCATGAGAACCGCTGCAGCAGTTTCAAACATAACAATGTGTCCCCATAATGACTAATGACTTCAGGATGAATTACTAGACAATGACCAAAGAAGCATTACTACCAACATAATAAGTAACATCCCAATGCTTCCAAAATGGCGGTGGTCACTGCAATGTGACATTGCGATGTACAAGCCCTATTGCCCTATTGCCACTTTGCGTCACGTATAAATATGCATGGTGTATGTTGTGTATGTGTGTGACTGTGTCGGTCCGGTATTACCCAGCCCCACGCTGCTGTTCTCCAGCAGGTAGCTGAGGTGGTCGAACATGGCCTTCTGGTTCTGACGGCTGATGCGGCAGAAGTAGCACAGGAAACGACAGCAGCTGGCCACCATCTTGGGGAAGGCAATCTCCTGTGGATAGAAAAACAAGCAAAAAATACAGCATGTGTATAAATGTTTTAATTTTAAATTTTTTAATGTATTTTTACATTTTTTTAATGTATTATATTATTTGCTCAATTCGCCGTTTTGAGCAGCAACATTACATTACAACATCACATGACGTTGTAAAATGCCAAGACAATCCCGGTAAATACTGCAAGTGTGAACGGTTCTTTGCACTCTGCCATATGTTGTTCCCCTGTGGATACTTTAGATGGCTACTGTAAGTGAGCTGCACATATCCAGTGGCGGTAAATCAGGTCTGGACTTTATGGCCTGGGTGGGACTACATGATGAGATTACCAGAGCCGCCACACACGAAGCCCCTGTCACTCTGACTGTCTGTCTGTCTCCCTGTCCATCTGCCAACCCGCCTGCCTCCTGAGTGTGTGCCCGCTGTCGTCATGTCCGTCCATCTACCCGTCTGTCTTATCAATGGGCCAAACTGTCTGTCTGCCTGCCTGCCTGCCTGTCGGTCTGCCTGCATGTCTCTGTCTACTGTTCTGTTCTTAGATCCAATTTACAACTGGCACCCAGAGTGGCACTAAATCCCTGCCATGTCCTCCACGCCTCTTTCAGCACTCCCCAAATAGGGAACCATTGCGTTTCAACTTTCAGCTCTCCCGTTTAATGCCCTGTTCTATAAGCACACCCCGGGTAGGAATGCTCGGGAATAACATAGCTGATCGCAAAACACATGGCGACTTGGCCTGTTATCGTAGCTTTGATGAATGGTGGCTTTTCCGGTCTGCGTGCTTTGTTGCTTTGTTTAGGTTTTGTGTCAGAATCTTTCGTAGTTGTGATCCAGCGTGGCTGGGTAGACGTTGGCAAAGCAGAACACACTGCTGAGTCTGACCTGAGATTTGTCCCCTCCCAACACGTTGACCATGACCTCCATGACCGTCTCGTGCATGCCGAGCACCCGCATCAGGTTAGGGTGCTGGTAGAACACCTTGTTGTTCATGATGTCACTGGAAACACACACACAGACACAAAATTGTGTTTTGAGCCAGGCGTCGTCATAAATGCTCATTTGCGGTATCTTGGGGAACAAAAAAATGCAACATTTCTTGCACGCACCCGTACACACCTTTAACTGAAAGTGATTTCAATAATACACGCCAAGAAACATTGAAAATCAACATTTTCACTTCCAACGTTTTTTTTTCTTTTCTCTCCACCAAACATCCACAACATACTGTAGCTGTCAACATTGGGATTTGAAAATAAGGGACAACATTTCCTGGCGCCCCGCCCCGGAGAGCGAGAAGGGTAAAATACGGGAGAGTCCCTGGAAAAAACAGGAGGGTTGACAGGTATAGAGAGCCTAAGTCCCTCCCCTTCCAGGTGACCTTATTTTGGAGAAAAAAAATATGTACAGGGGAGACAAATAATATTTTGATCCCGTTTGAATTGTGCCATGAATCACACATATTACAAAAAAAGGGACAGATGGCGAGGGACAAAAAAAACGTTTTTGTCCCTCGCCGGTGACTAAGTACCGTACATATTTTTTTTCCCAAATAAGGTCCCATGGTGGTCCACCAGGGGCTCTCTATGATCCACACACATCCAATCAGCTCACCCCAGCCCGTCGATCATGAGCTTCTCCTCCTCCGCGCCCATCCGCACCGACAGCAGCGAGCGGATCTGGCCCAGCGACGCCAGTAGGTTGATGGCGTCCTGCACCGAGGCGGCGCTGATGGTGTAGCTCTTGCGCATGGCGCGCAGCAGCTCCCCGATGCCGTCGTACTGACGCCGCAGCAGGCTGAACATCACGCGCACCAGCTCGGGGTCCTGGATGTGGCACTCCTGGGCCCAGCTGGTGATGGTCTGGGAGATGAGCTCCTTCAGGTTGGCTGTTGGGGGGGACAGTTTTTACCACCAGGCCATCAGGCTGCACAACTCATTACGCCAAGTATTCTACGTCGCATATCTGCTCATACCTGCTGTCTGCAAAAATGCTAATGAACTGATGATATTGTACCACTGATACACACCTATTGCGCAATGCTTCTGTACACACTTGTCACTTTTACACACAAATCCTCATTTTACTATATTTACATAGTGTATACGTTATATTTTATTTATCTCGTTCTATTTCTATCTATGTAAGCGCTTTGGGTGTCTTGAAAAGCGCTATATAAATGCAATTTATTATTATTATTATTAATTTTATTTTTAATCTTATTTTATCTACATATGACTAGTGCTGTTATTGCGACATTGGCTTGTCGAATAATATGCTCCCCAACGAGAACTCCTCGAAATGTAACCAATTACCATCAACTCACAATTTAAACAAAACAAAAACAACTAAACTCAAAACTAAAAAATTGAAATGAAAAAGTCACACGTAACGCGGCGTTGCTCAAAGCAAGCGCTCGTGGCGGGCCATGAATAATATGAATGTTAATGTGGAAACTTATCAAACGGCGTGCGCGACACTAACAGAGTAAAAACTGAACGGAAATCACACGGCCCGGCGAGGCGAGAGCATCTGTTACGAGCGGGAAGGGCCCGCAAGGAAAGACATAAAAGACAAACTGTTTGTTTGTTTGGATGTGGCAGGAGACTTCCTTGATTCTACCACCCACTGATTCTACTGTATACCGGCAGCTGAGTCAGGACTCTGCAGCCAGGTTGCTATTTCATCCTTGACATAAATCAATGCACACACACACACACACACGCACACACACACACACACGCACACACACTCTACCTGATTTGCTTCGAAAGACTTGGAAATAGCCAACGGAGGAGTATGAAGAACGCAACAACAGCACTTTTGATTCAACGTGAGGCATGGCTTGTTGGTGCTCTGTACATGGGAGCACCAGTCACACCGGTGTCTTTGAGACATCCCATACAGCACATTTACAGATTCATAGATATAGATATGTAATATGATATGACCCAAAGTTGAATTCACAAAGACATGGTAGTAAGTGAGTAACTCTGTAGGCGGAAATGGACGGATGAAAAAACCCCTGCTGGTTTTTCTCAGAGCCGTCGTTCTTCCTGGCACACACACAGTGATGAAGACGAATAGTCACCTGGGGAATGTGTATGCTCAGATTCAAAGAGTCCTTAGATCATAAGGGAGATAGTTTGTGATGAGTGAGTCTGCAGATGTGCAGCAAAGGCAGAAGGAAATAAATAAAAAACCAAGGAGGAAAGAATAACTAACGAAATAACTGCATTGACGGTGTTAATATGCACAACCCTCATCAGCAGTGGATTCAGGATTCAGACCCACAAACTGGGCTTTCCTCTTCAGAACTTTTACCTTTGTTCATGGAGATGGGAGGACAAAATGGGTTTTCTGTGAAAGTGAAGAAGATTCTGCATACGTTCTTATGTGGAAAAGTACATGGTTTCTGGATTGACCTCAGATTGTGTGCTATATTTTCTGATAGACCTGTATTGATGTACCCGTGGTGAAACAAAGATGATTTAAAATGTGCTTCACAACAATTGCTCAGCGAGTCCACGCTGTGTCGCGCCGGAACAATGTCTACATCTCTGCGAGTGACGCGGATGCGACAATGTTTTCTTTGCGAATATGTATCGTTAACGTTCGGGAAGAGCCAGACGTTTTTTTACAAATGCACTTACTGGGAGCCGGCAGCTCTGTCTCGGTGGGCTCCTCCTCTGAGGTCTTCTGAGGTTGGCCCTTGATCTTGTAGAGCAGAGCCAGGAGCCGGCCCTTGATGGACGTGTCCTTCTCCGCCTCTTCCTCCTCCACGGGGATCCCTGGGAGGGAGGGGTGGACAGACGGGGAACGCGGTGACTTAACTGCAGCTCGTATTATAACACACTTTGGCTTAAAGTGTCCAGCAAATACGTACTCATATATTATATTTTAGGTGCTTTTTTTCAGTCCACCATCCCAACATGTTAGTATGAGTTTGAAAGTTGTTAAATGTACTATATTTTTGGGAGATTTGCTAATATTATATAATAGCCATTGTTCATTGCTTCATGGGAAAGCAAGTACAGATCTGTGGGTGTGTGGCCACCATACCACAATGCAGTCGCAGTTCATTGTGGAACAGATTGAGCTCTTCTTGGATGTCTTCGGGACACGGGCAGTCCTCCCCGGCACTGAAAGTCAACAACATGTTGATCTACAGATACAGGTAGAGAGGAGAGAAGGCAGGTAGGGAGGGAGGGAGAGAAGGGGGAGAGGGACAGAAGGGAGAGAAGGACTTATGATGTCAATTGCCCCATGTGCTCTTACTCAAGTGCTAGCTAGCTTCAAAAATAAGACTACATACGAGACCTTCCCCGCTGGCGCAGCAGAATGCAGCAGAATCCACTTCAGCAGATCTGCGGCTCTATTTCTGGCGAGGGCCTTTTAATAAATCATGCGAAGAACTATGAACCATGTTTGGAAAACAGTGCAGTCGCACCTGCTGCTGACCTGTATTTGAATCTAAAGACCGGGATATGGCGTAAGAGTGAAGTGCATGTACTGATCCGGACATCCTAGCTCAGGCAGAAGGCTAAATTAAATATGCGACTCAGCAATATAGTGGAGGGGTTGAATAAATAGGCAATTCTGGCTGTGTAGCCATGGCTCTTCTGTCGTACAATGATAGAAAATACAAAAATGTAAGTGAGGTCAATTTAACTATAACAAACAACAACATATAACACTATAAGTCATGATTATTTTGGCTGCTTGTTGATTTATCTGTTTGTCGATTTCCAAACAAACAGTTACCATGTTAGGACAAATAAGAGTAATCTACCCTCTTAAATACAGGATAGGGAACAAGATCAACTTCTTTTGCAAAGTATTTGTTATGTGTTGTTTGTCACCTAGATTTGGATTATTTAATGAATTGGTGCATGCCAGGCAATTTCTTCTTATATCCTATCCTAAGACTAAGACAAATGGAAGAGAATTGAGTTGTGTGGTGATGCGTGTTCACAGTGCAAACACACTATCCCTTAGGAGAAGCCATTTTATATTCTAATATTTTAATTTTTAAATGGCAGGTCATGTTTCATTTACCAGTAAAAGTAGTTTACTTTAGCCTTGAACCTTGAACCTTGAACCTTGAACCTTGAACCTCTCGGGTCTCTGGCACCCCTCGAGAAATCATTTTTTGACACAAATTACGACCATGTCAAAGTCAGTAACCTCCAAGGAACAACTAATTACATATCTTAAAGTGACAGAAATCCATAATGTACTTCTAATTATGTTATTAAAGCCTCTGACAAGGCAAATGCATACCAGGTTACATTGGGACGGGATTGAAAAGGGATTTGCCATCATCAGCAAACTCTCAGACCAATCGGTTCATAGATTTCCGGGAGTTTGCTGACCTCAGTATACTCCCGGATGAACCAACCAATCAGATGCAACGAAACCTTTTCGTCGCATCTGATTGGTATATAAGGTTATAATACCACTCCATCTTAAATACATGCAGCAGGGATGTTTGGGAAATGGCTACATTGCCATTGTTTACATTCGTGGCGAGAGCTGAACAAATTATATTGGTAACGGATGTCTTATTGAAGCCAGGAGAGACAGTTATGATGGTTTGATTAGAGACCGGAATTGTCCATTAAGTCAAGGTTGTGGACCTGAAAGTAATTTAAAAAAAAAGGCATGGCTTATATTGGTGCGAACAACCAGATGTCGTTTTAAATGCTAATGTTATGGCGTACCAGCGACTAGCCTACCTTCTCAGGTCCCTGACGAATCAACGTACGGTACATACATAAATATGCGGGTTACCTGCTCATGTGGCGGCGAGCGGAACTCCTTGGTCTTCTTGGCGGTGACGGCGGCGGACATGTTGAGCGCCAGCATCAGCTCGTTGTAGCGAAACTTCTGGTTGTACTGCAGCTTGGAGACGAAGCTGTCGGAGAAGGAGACGATGGCCTCGATGCGGTGCTTCAGCTCACAGTCGCAGAAGTAGTGCAGCAATTCACACATCTGTAGAGAAAATTAAGGAAAGTGGGAGGTGTTGAGTCTGTCAGGGTTTTTTTTGCGGGGGGGGGGGGGGATTTGAGAGCGAGGCGGCGTGTAGTACGCACTTGGTACAACTTAATGACCCTTATGGGAGCCCATGAAAAGTCATTTAGAAACGATATTTGTGTGTGGAAACACTTAGCCACAGAATCAGCGGCTTGCCACAGATGTATGTGTCTAATAAGAGTGCACACAAAATGTGTGCGTGTGTGTGTGTGTGTGTGTGTGTGTGTGAATATGTCCTTTACACAATGTTCAATGTTGATGTATTTTGGTACTTTCAGTACAGAACAGCTTTATTAATCACAGCAGGACACTCCACGCTATTAGAGCTGGGAGGAAAACACGAGGAGATACCCAGTCAGAATAACAGATTATAGAGCTGTTGCAGGTCATTAAATGATGGGACATTTTTCAAGTTTGGTGGATAGCGATGACTAAGGAACGAGTAGATGAATTACTTTGACCGTGTGTGTGTGTGTGTGTGTGTGTGTATGTCTGTCTGTGTCTCTGTGTATGGATGTATGTGTGCGTGCGTCCTCACCTGGCGTTTGACCGGCTCGGGCAGCGTCTTCCCCAGCAGGCCCTTCGTGAGCGTCTTGCCCTCCTTGCCCTCCTCCTCGCCCGCCTCCACCGCCTTCTCCTCGTTGCTGCTCGCCTCCTCCTTCTCCCCGGCACCGGCAGGTAGGGCGGGCGTCGCCGCCGCCGCCACCACCTCCTCCTGTGTTTCCCCGAACACGTTGGGGTCGACCAGCAGCAGGATGATCCGCACCTCGTCGCTGGTCAGCACGCCCATGACGAGCAGCGTGCCGATCAGCTTGAGGATGGGCACGAACTGGTACTCCACGCTGCCGCCCACCGGGTCGCGGATGTGCGTGCCGCCGCCCTGCACCGCCTCCGTCAGCATGCTGATGGCCTTCTCCTTGAGCGTGCCCAGCGGGATCTGGGGGCTGTGCAGCAGCTGCTGGCGGGGCTTGGTGCTGATGACGCCCACCGGCGAGAAGTGGACACGGGGCTTCAGGCACGTGCTGAGGCCCACGCCGGGCAGCGAGTGGCGCTTGGACTCGTCGGGAAACAGCTTGATGGAGCGTGTCTCGTTTGTCACGGGGATGATGAACTCGTTGTTCATCATCAGCCGCGCCTCCTTGGCTGTCTCCAGGTAAATGCTGTCGATGACAAAAGGAGAGCAGAGGGTCACGGCTGGTGCCCGCCTCGCAGCACGTGGTGCAGCGCGGCTTGAAATCAACGTTATGTGTTGGGTCCCGCTCAGACCTGACTAGGGCTGCAATGACTAGTCGATTAACCAATGAGTCGATCGATTGAAAATTAATTGAATCAAATTTGTGTGATTGATTAATCGTTTAGGTAATTTATCAAGTACACATACCAAAACATTTGCGGCTAGATGCTACAGAAATCCAGTTGTTTAGTTAATGGATCGTTTTGGACTCTTGTGATGGCATTTGCTATTATTTATGACATTTTTTAGACTAAATGATTAATGGAAAAAAATATTGTTAGATTCATTATGAAATTATGAATTTACTATGAAGGAAAAAGTGAGTTGCAGCCATAGACCTGACAGTAACATGATGGACAGAAAACTAATGAAAGTCAGGTGTTATATAGCTGATGCATGCGATGAGTAACCATTCCTTTATCCAATACACGATAACATGGCAGCACAATACAATGCAATGGCCTGTACATGGATTAATGTACAGGCCAAATAAATGTAGGCACACAACAAAATCTAATGGCGAAGGAAGCTTTTTTTTATGCTAAGGCCCTTAAAAAATAAATTTAATAAATAATACATATTGTCTACCGAGAACAACAAAAGCGAGGACGCACCTGATGAGGACATTGTAGAAGCCCTCTCTCAGCATGCCGGAAAGGTATTGGTTGTCGATGGTGTAGAGGATCTGCGACTGGTCCAAGTGGCTGCAGAGGGCGTGCGCCACGCGGGTGTTTCCCAGGGCACAGAGGGCGCAGTACAGCTTCAGCGTGTGGTAGTGGAACTTCCTCAGCTCCTCGTGCTCAGACAGCTCCAGGATGTCCATGCACCTGGAGGGCCGAGGAGAAGGGTTGAAAATGGAGGCGACGGGAGGAGAAGGGGGGAATACACAAGATTTTAAATAAAGTCAACCAAAAGGCATATATTTACTAACCATACACAGATTTGGTTGGTCATTTATCCTTTTAGAACGTAAAAGTCATTATCTGTAAATAACATGGTTCTGTGTGTGTGTGGGTAGCTCTGTTTTCCTTGTCGCCGTGGATACGAAACCAAAAAAATATTGTGATAAATAGATTCAATCCACACCGGGCTGTCCCTGACCTGTTCTCCTCGGGTATGTGCACAGCCATCATCTGCAGGGACTCCAGGCACTGCACCACCCAGCCGTGGCGCTCGCTGACACGGGCCGTCTCCACCGTCAGGAAGACGTTGGGCATGCGGCTCCACAGCACCGCCACGATGGACTGCACGTCCAGCCGCAGCGGGCACTGGGGCACAGGGTTGCGCAGCTCGCTCTTGAACATGGCCGAGGACATGGGCATGGCGTCCTGGTTGTGGGAGGGTCGAGAGTGCGAAGAAACACGCGTGAGTCTTTCGAGGCCTTGACGTCTATCGTGTGTCTATAGTGTATTGTGGGGGGGGGGGGGTTTGACTTTTTCTATATGCTATGTTCATCCTTGTACGATATCGGAGACTGTCTTATAGCACATTGATGTTTAGTATTCACGCCTTCCTAATGCATGTGGGGAATGTGATTGGTTGCAGACCTATTTAAGATGGCTTCTCATTGGCACAAACCATTTGCCTGATGAAGGTCTAGCAGTGAAACGTCGCAAATAAATGTATTATTGCAAGTTAGCGTGGCAGTGTAGAGTTTTTTTTGCAACTTTTGCTCTACGTGTCCCTCTTCTATGCACCGGTCTCATAAAATAGATGAAAAAAGTTCTTCTGTTCGAAGAGATATGAAGAAAGACGCCAATATGGCATTATAGACGTTGTGAAAATAGAGTGTAAAAGGTGTGTTTCTATTACTGTGTGAATTATTAGTGTGTTTACAAAGTGCCCTTTGCGTTTAGGACACGCACAGAAGCAGAACAAAACAAGCAACTACTACACCAACAAGCAATACAAAAAATACAACTAAACGGCATAGAACCGCAAAAATTGCTGTAAAATAGCATGAAGGTTAACAACAAATCTCTCTGGCATGCTCAACTGATTGTGCAAGATGTATACAATGATAATGACAATGTAGCGAGGCAAATGTATTGGTAATGATGCGTGTGCACAGATAAAGGTTAGATTGAGGGTGGTGATGGGATGGAGTAGTGGTGGGGAGGGCAAACCTTAATCTTGTCAAACTCAAACTGGAAGAGGTTTGCGCTGGTGGGTCGCACAAACACCGCCGGGAACAGCTTGGTGTTGGGCTCCACCTGCATGCGAAACAGCAGAGGAGTCAAGACGGGATCGTCCTTGCTACACTTCCCACATCCACAATGTGCAACGCACGTCTCTGCTCTTCTTTAACACGCAGAATATAGCAAGATTTTTGTTAAAGGGTAATTACACTTAAAATGCCAAATGTCAGTCAAGGCGATTAACCCTGAAATCCTTTTGAATTCAATGGTGTTTCAAATGCCAGACGAATGCCCATCGGTGGGTTTATCATAAGCCTTAGACAACTCCGGAGATGGCAAGGGGCCAGAGAGAGAGCGAGAGAGGGAGAGGAAGAGGGAGAGCGAGAGAGTGAGAGAGAATTCCCTCGCAGGGGTGCTGCTTGGTTACAATGCAACATGAATACAAAGCTAGACTGATCAATATAGAGAGGAATGCAATGCAGAGCGGGGTAAGAGGAGAAATAATTATGTTTCAGGCCCATCAAATCACAGAAAATATGCATAGGATCGCTTTCAAGAACCATACAAACAAATATGAAATAAGGTGGCTGCAGCAAATATGAGTGTAAACCATCATACCCATATTCTGAGAACAGGAGGGAAAAAAATGTCCAACAGCACAACTAGACTGATGTGAGTTGTAACCATGGCAACACTCTCATAGTCCACTACCACAATGTTTTCAGATGAATAACTTGATATTTTGTTCTCGTTACCATTGCCTATTCAATCGCTGATTAACAATGTGGACATTATTATCAAGCAGGTAGAACCATTCATATCTTTAAATCAGTCTAACACATTTGTTTTGAACACTGGACCTAAAATCAAGAGCAAACAACTTAAGCTAAGGTGACCTTAATTGTATTTCATTATTTTCATCGTACTCTCTGGACGTACGATGAAACTAATCAAATACAATTAAGGTCAGGTATTTGAAGTGTCTGTATGTGTCACCTGGTAGACGGTGGGCAGCTCCTTGCCGTTGGCTGTGAAGGAGACGAAGCCGCTGGCCAGGTCGATGAGGCAGCCGATCTCCACGTCGCTGCTGGAGCGGCCCGACGAGGAGAAGCCCGCCGCGTCCGCACCCCATACCATGTAGCAGTTGCTCCTCTGGACACTGACCGGAGCAGGAGGTCGAGAGGTGAGCGAAGTCAGAGAACATCACATCAGTTTTAATCACCTCGCTAATTACAGCTGCTGTTAGGTAAGATATGACAGTTTGAAGATTGAAAAAATGTCCCCTCCCTGTAAGTTAATTACAGCAGATTGTTAAATGCCATATCTTACAGTAGGTGATGATGGTGGCAGTAGAATAACTAGATTCCCCCGGCAGTGTTAAAGGAAAATATTTACACAGCTTCCTATCGTCGCATCACGGCCCTGCACATGTACTGTGGTTGTTCACTCATTGCAATTCGACGCGCGGCCGGCCCGGGCGCCCCGCCGGCGG
>JAOPJH010000080.1:9185168-9203836 GCA_027122575.1 Merluccius polylepis
ATAATAATAATAATAATAATAATAATAATAATAATAATAATAATAATAATAATAATAATAATAATAATAATAATGAAGTAAAATAAATTAAAGTAAAGGGTTAAAACAAATAAAAATGACAACAACAAAAACCTACAGCCCTATATAAAAGCCTTTGTGTGCACGTATGTTGTATTTTACAGTATATATATTTTAAGTGTTTTAGAGGGCTGAATACAAATGATGAATGAATAAAATGAATACAAAACAGTTATCACCGCTTTATTAAATGTGTTCTTTTATGCCAACATTTGAAATTAAGTTCTGTTTTCCCGTTTCAGTTTTCAATTTCACAAATTAATTTCAGAGCAGGCTATGAGTAGCCTGGCGAGAGCCCCACAAAAATAATTATTTCCTTGTAGGTCTGGGATTGTCCAGCCGACGGATGGACAATCCCACTGTCCCACAGGACGCAGACAGTGGACGCACGCAGTAAATACATTTAAACAGGTCTTTTGCAAGCATTTCCTTTAGTTTGTGTGGTTGGGGTACATTGGAAAATAAAATGGCTATAAAGGCGTGCCGTGGTTTGGAAAGGCTTGGGAAGCACTGCAGTAGAGATCGCATTTGCCGAAGACTGTCGCATCGATGCGGCCGCAGCGTCGGTTTTAAGCAGCAATAAAACGCAAACATAAATGTCAACCGTTGGATTTTTATCAGAGGAAAAGACATGAGTTGTTCGCTGTTCTTCCGATCGGGTTCAGAAAGAGCTCTCTTTATGAGCTTGCTCCGTTGGCGACGTTACGTTAGGCTTATTGGCTGAAGGTGTTGTCTGTCATGGCATGGCTTCAAATCAACTGCTTACGGTAAAAGGCTGGTCTCTCTCGCAGAAGGAACTGGAAATACCTCACAAGGTCATAGACTAGAACCAGGCTAGGCTGTGTTGTGATACTGTGCTAAAAGCATCATGTCCGCAACATCTGTCTGCATGTCAACATTTGTTCAACCTGCCAAAAACAGAGCTGCGTCCCTTTTTGCCCCCCCCCCCCCCACCAGAGATAGATTACCATTGTTGCTGTTGCCATAGAGACATAGGGCTGACCTTGGAAGACCTGAAGCAGAAGGCCGTGGACTTGGTGTCACACTTTTCGCGGTCCTGCAGCACCAGCCCACGGTCCTCTGTCAGCGCCAGGTAGTGGCCCGTGGAGAGGTGGCGGAGACGGAAGGACTGGCCCCAGCGGATGTGGCTCCCGCTCCAACTAAAGGAAAACAAAGGGTTGAATTTAAGCAGTAAGTCACGAGAGGCTTCGCGCCGTGCCTAACAACGCCCCCCCCAGCTGTTCTAAAATCACCGTAAACCACTGCCTCAAGTGGCTTATTGCTTTTATGAAACGGTTACTTTAGACTACCTGGTAAGATTTCACAATAAATGCAATCATTTATTGAAAACAAATCATAATTCTTCCGCCAAGCAATATAGTTCCTCAAGACAGCAAAGTGGTTGCCAAGCAACACAGGCTAGCATACCGGCTTTAGCATACATGCGCATTAATACTAAAAAATGATTTGTCTTGTGGTACACAGGTGAGTATTTTACAACTGCTTCCAACCAACCGGAATCAAGGACCAGAACTATCCTTTTTATAAACAGCAATTAAAGACCGGCAGAGTCTACCGTCAACCACTGTGCATGTGGGGCGTTGGAATGGGCCTACCAGAATCACAATTAACCTAAAACCTTAGGATTTTAGGTTGGGAAACACAGCGATTCTCTACCAGATTGTCTCAAAGTTGAATAATTTTGTCTTGGCGTCTGAATACATTTTTTGCAACAATGCATTGAGTTTTGTTTGGAAGTCGTCTGGAGGCAGTGTACGTTATCCTCCACATTTCAAACAGAGTTTATACCATCGAATGATACAGTGAGGGAGGATCATGTTGTGCTTTTCCTTCTCCGTGGTGAGCTAAGCACCGTGTGCCTCGCAGGAAGCACCTGGGAGGTTTTACAAGTGAAGAGAGCGAGTGACAGCTAGCTCCGCCGAGACCCGAGCTGAAGACGTGTTAAAAAAAAGAAAAACCTGCCAAAAAACACGAATAAACACCCGAGAATATTTATGATGGAGCAGAAGACAAACAGACGGAGATTGAGACTAAAAAAAGAAAGGAGATGAAGATGGAGACAGAGGGGCAGATACCGCTGCCTCTGCAGAAACCCATCGGCTAATTGAATGTGACATCTCGGGGAGGAGGCAACGGTTCTATATATAAAACACCTCTGTGATGTCACCCCATGTAGCTACGGCAGAAGATGCAGTATTTTGATTGCTTAATAACAAAGAAGCTTCTGTTTTATACTGTGTGTACGTATAATGTGTGAGTAGTGTGAGTAGTGTGAGTAGTGTGAGTAGTGTGAGTAGTGTGCGTAGTGCTCGTGTGTGTGAGCGTACATGTGCGTGTGTCCGTGCTTGCCTGCGTATGTGTTTGCGTGTGTGTCTGTCCTTTGCACGCATGTCTGTGTGTGGTGTGTGTGTGTGTGTGTGCATATGATCTCACCTAATCCTGAGGGGCTCTATTCTCCAGAGAGACCGGGCCTTGGAGGCTCCCTTCCCCGCCTCATAGTTCACTATCCTGGGAGAGCAGCAGAGGGGAGAGGAGGGTCAGCCCTGGGAATGAACGGGTCTTTAAATGGTAAAACATGCACACGTACGCAACTCGTATTGCTGCAGATGCTGTGAGCGCCCGTGGCAAACCGCGATAAATAACGGGCGTGTGCTCGTGCTCATTTCAAGAATTTTCTTTTTTACAAAATGTATCACATCAAACATCAGATTGAAAGCTCCCCTTCTTCCAGGCGAGAGGAGGAAGCGGCGGTGGTGAAGGCGTCTTTCATCCTGTGACGGACGAACAAACACGCTCACGCGCGTGCGTGCGTGGGATGGACGCATGCGTGAACTTTGTAAGGAAGGCAGCGTCCGGGGCTTATGTGCTCAGAGTGGACAGCTTGACAGTTAGAGGTTGAATGATGATGCAGCCTCTCTCATCACGACCGTCGAAGGAATATCTCCCTTAGGTTGGTTATAAATCACTTCCCGACACTGGGCAGCTTGAAGACACCATGAAGGCGAGTCGAGGCCCGAAACAACGGTGGCTATTAGGTACTTACATCCAAATCTAATGAACCGCTGAACTTTTAGTTTTGCCAGCTCTCGCTCATACAGTACAAAGCCTCTGATTGGCTGCCGCACAGCGGGCTCGGGTGTTTTTCTCACTTTCACCACAATCTGAAGGATCACAATGACTTGCTTCCTGCGACGACACAATAGTGAACATATTGTGTGTTGTGTTAAGTGGCACCAACCTCTGCTCCTCCTCACTCTTATCTGATCCAGGGATGGTCAGGCTCTCATCGTGACCATGGCACAGACGCATCACATGACCCCCGATGAGGAAGCCTAACGTCAATATGATACGAACAAACAAAAAATACATAGAAAAAATTGCCCTTTATACGAAGTACGCAGCGTACTTTCAATAAAACCTTACATTTACGTTGTACATTTACATTTAGGGCATTTAGCAGACGCTTCTGTCCAAAGCGACTTAACCTAAGTACATTTTTTTAGTAAGAAGTAAAACAAAAATATACAATTGTCTGTACAGCATGGATGTCAAAAGAACAAGTTTGTGAGTGCACCATAATTGCTAGATTTAGCTATCGCTAATCTGCAATGAGTGAGGTTCACATTGAAATCATACAGCGATTATCTATTTTTCAAATGTCTATTATTTCCGCAAATACTACACCATGCAATATTTGCATGATGTAGTATGCTGACGTTATGGTTGGTGTTAGCAAGGTGCTGGTGGTGGTGGTGCTGGTGGTGCTGGTGGTGGTGATGGGGTTCAACTTGCCTACGGCCACGTTGCTGGCAGAGCAGGTGGGCTGGATGTTCCACAGCGTCTGCATGAAGGAGGCGTCAACGTGGATGTTGCCGTTGGCGAGGGAGAGATGCTGCAAGGCAGGAGTACAGAAGGAAAGCTCGGCCGTTGAACCGCTTGAATACATAAAACATCTACAAATCCGTCAAATTAGAGATACGTTTGCCATTTCACTGCATTAGTATCTCGATTGTGTGTATGGCTGAACGGAGATGTCTTCATCAGAGCCTCGTCGAGTGTGGTTTGAGTTTCAGGCAACTGTTGACAATTGTACGCTATCGATTTAATCGCGTATCCACATTGTTTTGAGGAGAGAGAGAAGAGCACGGTAATGAAAAAACGCAGGCCTATGTGTGCGGAGCGCTAGCAGGGGATTATAAACGATGGTGAGAAAAGAGAACCAAAGTATAATCACACCTTCCAGGCGTGTGTGGGTGTGCGTACGTGCGTGTGTGTGTGTGTGTGTGTGTGTGTGTGTGTGTGTGTGTGTGTGTGTGTGTGTGTGTGTGTATGGGTTGGGAGTGATCCATCTGCCAATACGAGTGATTCTCAATCCGTTGAAAGACAGTGGACAGTGGATGTGTATAACATCCACTGGGAGGTCCTGGAGCACACTGCACCTGTCTCTTGATGGACAGCACCGCATCAGGGATAGTAGCTTGGCAGGGGTTTTGGCAAAGATGAGGGCCTTCATCTCCAAGACTGGTTTTTAAATGAGGATGTGGCGGATGTGTGTGTGTGTGTTGACTCTCCCCAAACAAAACAGGCTCTGGGTTCAAGTCTCACACTGTCCACACTACTGTAGTCGTGGCTGAGCAAGAGTCCTATAGTCTACTCCCCTCATTAACAACATGCTTATTGCAACATGATGCATGCAACATGCGACATAATTCAATTTGGTCCGAGTCTCTTTGGACCAAAGGGTCTGTTGAATGTGTGTGTATCACCATTATGGGATCATGGGCCACCTGTTTGCCAAGTAGGATAACCTTTAAAAACAAGCGGCGTCCTGGGGATGCAGTCCCATGAACAGATGGTAACGGTTTACTGCCACTACTCTGTGTGTGCGTGTGTGTGCGTGTGTGTGCGTGTGTGTGCGTGCGTGCATGCGTGTGAGTGTCATCCACTCGCCTCTACCTCTCACTGGGGTGATGGACACATGATGGGAGTACCATAACCTACCCAGCTGGGTCCCACCATTTAAAAGAAGTCCCCAATCCACATTGTACCGTACTTGCACTTCACCTTCACCGGGCTATTCACAGAGAAACACAGCTTGCCTTTTAAGGTTTGTGTCTCTCCCCCGAGCTCCACAACACACACCCCTGATCGGGACACCAGCAGTAGCCGTCAACAGCCACAGTGTGAAAGCGGGGCTTTGTTTGTATAGACGACTTCCCCAGGACTAACGAGAAGAAACCATGATCACGATCAGAGAATCCTCAAATGACAATAAGATATGTGTTATTTTAGTAGCCTTTCGTCGCTTTGTTTACGACGACGTTCTGGGGAAACGATGATCATTAGCCCGGGACAAGGGCGTCTCGGGTCTTTAAAAGCAGCACTGCTACTGCGGTGTAAACAATGAGTCCTTGCTACCATTGTCCTGCAGAGAGAGTCCAGCAGGGACTAGGTGTGAATATTTCCTGCTAGTGGAGAGGGAGGAAAGTCTCTCTCTCTCTCCCACTCTCTCTCTCCCTCCCTCCAAGTTAATTATGCTGGCAATACAGTACGTGCAATACCACGCAATACCATCAGCTTCAACCATGGGCTGATAATACTGATAAAAAAATACTACAAAGACAAAAAACAATAACGATAACAATAACAACAACAATAATAATAATAATAATCATCATGAAGTGAATAGGAAGGCTGCGACTGCTCTGTTTTTCCATCGCAAATTGGGATTTTATTTTATTGTCGTTTTTTTCTTTCTTCCCTACAAAATGCCATGTCACTCCAATCCTGGCTGTGGATGTCCACTTGTCTGCAGCAGGCTATAAAAGTTTCAGAGGCGCTGTCTGAGGAGGAGGAGGAGGAGGAGGAGGAGGAGGAGGAGGAGGAGGAGGAGTGGAAGCTGCAGAACACACCCTGCAGCTCTTCCTCTGTCGCCGCCTCAGTCTCTGCTCTCTGGTGAGTCAGCGGAGCACATGATGTCCACATAGCGCCCAAGCTTCCCGGGCCACCCGACCCCCAAGCTTGCGCTTTGCCTTTCCACGCGACCTCAAAAAAGGACCTCCAGGCAAGGCAAACCAGAGGCTCAAAGGGAGACCCGAGCTGTAAACGCTGCAAATGAGTGCGTAATACGGTACAGCCTGCCATGGAGACAGCAGGGACACAACCACAAACAGTAGCAGAGCCGCTGGCCCTCGCCAAGCCCCATTTGTTACGATGCGCTCCAGTTTGTTCTGATGAAAGAAGACTTCCTACTGTTTGGCTTTGGTAAATTGACCATTAGCCAAAAGAGCATTTAGCGTTTCTCAAATGGGGGTACGCCTACCCCTAGGGGTACTTTGAAGCATTGCAGGGGGGTACTAAGCAAATAAAAACAACCCGAATCTGAATACCACTTTAACAGAATGATATAAATCTGAATACTTGCATACAAGTTCGATAAATCTTTCCAAATGAATGACAACAATCATAAGTGAAGCACAACTCCACGTGTACTCCAACTGCAAGTATTCACACATTGTTCATAAAAAAAACATGCACATACATTTCCCTCCCCAAAATGTTTCGTGCTGGTAAAGGGGTACTGAAAAAAATAATTTAGAGGGGGTGCAAAAATAGTTTGAGAACCACTGTGCTAGTAGTAGTAGTACTAGCAAGTGCCTGGGTTGGGCTGGGTGTCGGGTCGGCGCGGTGCGGTGCTTACCAGGTATCTCTCCGTGGAGACGCTGACTAGGATGAGGTCGTCACCGATGCGCACTTTCTCTCCCTCAGACCTCTGCTTGGACGCGGGGTGAATGGTCCACCAACACGCCTCCCCTGCAGACACACACACACACACTTACCATTTGTCTCTGATGTATGGCACACCTCTGTTAAATAGTTTACATTTGTATTTATGACACCTATTGTTACCTGTCACATTTCTGTCTGTACATATGGCTACTGCACCTCTGATACTATTTTATTTCTATATTGTTTATTTGTATATATTTTGCATATATTTTTATTGATTTGCTCTTTTCTTACTTTGCACTGCAACTGCTGCACAATAATTTCCATCAGAATAAGAAAAAGTAATCTCTTATCACACACACACACACACACACACACACACAATCCAAAATATTACAATTCATGTATAGTCATCCCTGTGTATATATATAATGGACAGGTGCCTGTCTGTCCATTCAGATTGACAACCAGACCTAAATATAGTCATGCTGTGTGAAAAAGAGTCCTAGCTTCGGCGTGATGGATGACTCGGGGCTCCACTAGTAAACCTGACGGCTGACCTCATGTCGGACACATCTTCAGGATTCGCTCCCCGTTTCTGGGAATAGGCTGAGCTGCTGGTCGAGCAACCGCTGAGAGGCCGGAAATAACATGCGATTCATTTGCCAGCTGAACTCGGTTGGTTTTTAAAATAATCGTACCGATTGAATCCTCTTGTAGCCCTACGTCGAAGGACAGCTTGTCCGTCAGAGACTTCGACGTCTTCAAACAGGTCAGGTACTGGTGAGAAAGAGAAACAGCAGATTGTCATGTCAAAGTCATGTCAGTGACACTTACTAAATGGTACCAAGTTAGTAAAGTTACCAATATGAAGTGGAAATATGTAATTTGCAGCTGCTGGTGGTATTTTTTTCCAAGGAGATAGAATTTGGTTATGCAGACATGACGTTTAATTCCTTGTGATATTTAGTTATGGCTGATCCCCAAATACATACTACCGTCATTGCCAAGGTAACACTGTTAATTTAATAACATTGACACATTGACACTTTGAAAAGCATACCTTGATAAAGATACAGCTAATAATACTGCTAAGGTGTACCACTAGCTAGGGCAATCGGCTTCAAGCCAATTGCTATTATAGTATGACTAGGGCTGCAACGATTAGTCAAATCGATTCGTCAACCGAACCAAAAATATTTGATTGATTAATCATTTAGCCCATGTATCAGTACAAATACCAAACATTTGCTGCTCGATGTTCAAATGTTTGGTTCATGGATCATTATAAAATTAATAAAAATACTTTAGTTTGTCTTGGCTGCTTGTCAGATAAAGCAAGCAAATTTATTAATTTACAATTTTTGACTATTTAAGACATGTTCTAGACTAAATGATGAATGGATTCATCTGAAAATGCTTGTTGGATGATTCAACTATGAAAATAACTGTTAGTTGCAGCCGTTGTCATGACTACGCTGAATGTAATCCTGTAATGAACACCTGTGGAGTGAGTTTGTCTGCTCCTAGCTAGCTATGTATACATGTAGAACGTGATGTGATGATGAGGATAAAGATGATGATGGTGTCGTCACCCTGGCGTATTATGGTATGGCGTGGCGCTGCTCACCATGCTGCTGAAGGAGTGGCGCAGGAGAATGGCGTGGCCGTAGAGCAGGGTCCGGTGACCGCCCCCCTGGCCCGCCTGTAGGGAAGCAGGCGGCAGAGACATGCCGTTCGGTCAACCACATTGCATGTGAAAATTCCATCATACTCCTCTCTCCTGCTGCAGTCTATTAGATGGGGGCTCTATGTCTATGGCTCAGAGTGCCTCTATTTGTGGCCCTCGTGTCGGCTCTCTGCTGTGGGGAACTCAATACCTTAAAGAGTAATCCAGCTAAACAAAATCAAACTGACATGCAATTTCTGCCTCCGATTGGGTCAAATGGGCGACGAGTGACGTCACTTGCCCCCCGTTTTCACACTGAAAACGTCGCTATTGCATTGGCGTGCGTTGTGCCTGTGATGGTTCCCTGGGGTTTGGTTTTAGGCTAAGCTCTTAGCCTAAGTGAGCTGGTACCCCACAACTACTGTATGGGACCCATTTCTACAGTCTCGCCAAATGCATCATCCTTGTCAACGTCCTCTGTGTGGAATATCTACCTCAATAGTTTTAAGTCGGCATGTCAGTTTGCATCTGCCATTGCAGGAGTAATCCTGCATCTTAATGTAATTATTTTGTATGGAATGCATGTACAGGTATGTGCATTTATTTATATTGTGATCTAGGTTGTAATTCAGAATTTACAGAACTAGAGTGTTATGATGTAGTAGTACCAAGACTATTGTATGGCAACTATCTCATTTACATTAGTCGATATTTTTTTGACAAAGCGTGGTTTACCTTGCAATTGGACAAAAGAGAATGAATTGCTCAATTCATAATAGCTTTCTTCTTTTGACCGCATATCTTAAATGCAATTGTATGACCACCTCAAAGAAATAGAACGGAAACAAACAAACATTCAAACAAACAGTTCGGGACCATGAAAGGCAATTCATTCACAATTCATACACCACAAGTGTCAAGAGTTGAGTAAAATGAGGAGTTTAAAACCAAATTGGTTTTAAAGAGTGAAAGCACAAAAAGGGACACTCTACTTACCCTCTTTACCAACTTCTAGAAGCATAAGACAGAAGACAATACAAACCATAACCAGTGAATACTAAAGTACAGTCAGGGTCAATAAAATACATTAGTAGTTTTCAGGCAACTGCATTGTTTTCATTTCAAGTGACAAGAAAGCAGTACACTGGTACTGCAAACATGGAGCTACACGTTGAACGAGCACGCAAGATTACAAATACGATATATATATATATATATGATATATAATTCAATGATTTAAAATAAGGATGTGTCCATAATGAATTCACTGTAATTGACAAAAGACTCAGTTATTGCATCACAAGAAGCAAACTGTAGCTTCAGTGAAAGTGTAATGTCATCACAGTCCTGTCATAAGACGCTGCCTAATCGCCGATTTATCCAACATGCAATATCGCTTTGTTTATCCTCTGGCAGGCACGGCTGTCAGTGTTCATTTGCACGTCTCAAAGCGCCCCCCCCCCCCTCTTCTTAATCTGCACTGACCTAAAGGGAACTCCCTAATCGACCCCCTGAACTCGACCCCAACATAATACCCCCCCCCTTCGCCACTGAGTCAGTCCCAGATGGCCTACAGACGAAAAAGGAAACGCAGCTTCGATCAAAAGAAAATTCTGGAAGAGTATCCCGCAACAGCTGGGGAAAGGCAGAGAGCGAGAGAGAGCGAGCGAGAGAGAGACAGAGAGAGAGAGCGAGCGAGAGCGAAGGGGAGGGCGTGGTGTTGGTGTACGGAAGCCGCTGACACATCAGTGCAATGACCTCCGACCTTTGATGGGAACGACCCTCCTCAAATGTGAAGTTTATCGTACATTCCCCCCAATGGCACCAGGCAGGGGTCAGTAGGGGGAGGAGGGGGAGGAGGGGGAGGAGGACGACCGCTCCCCTTTACCCCCCGCGGGTCACCGAGGACACTCACCCCACCGCGGGGAATTTAGACCGGTGGTTACTGAGTGGGTACTGCAGGTGCCATGTGGGATTTTAGTCTTCGTAAATCGATAAATTTGCAATTATCGAAAAAATAATAGATAGTAAATAAATATATATATAGGATTATGGCTTGTTATTAGTTCAAAAAATAGTGTTTATTTCAAAAATAGTGTTTATTTTAAAAATAGCACTTTGTGCATCCCATTTGTGTTTGCTAAATAAACACACAGGGAGCATAAGCAGCGTTGCTGAATTTTCTTTTCAACTGTTGTCCCACCGGCCGTGGCCTTCTTGTTATTGTTTATTATTAAAGGGGCTGCTGGCACTCTTTGCTCAGCCGCTGCATGTTTATTTATCTATTTTTTACCTTTTGCATACAAGGTTGCAAAAGGTCTTGATGACAATTTAGTGGTACACTAAAAAGTCAAAGGTTGGGAACCACTGATTTTTAGAGCATTCACTATTTATATCTGTAATCCAACTTCTTCTTTTGACGTGTTCACTTGGGAGTTTGTGTAGCCAAACCAACTTTAATACGGCAGCCTCTATAAATAATTGAACTGAACTGACGCGTGTGATGAGTAGCATCAAAAGCTACTTAAGTATAGCACCGCTGTACTCAAGTGGCACTTAAATGTCTGATTAATGTGTGTGAGAACAAAAATGTGTACCAGGAACGAAAGCTGTACCTCCATGCCAGAGTGGGTAAAGGTGAGGTAATTACCTTTAATGTTCCTTTATAAGCATGGCCAATCTTATATAGAATAGCCCGGACCGGGAAAACCGCTTGGTAATTCCTCAAGGACACGGTAAAGCACAGGGGGGCTTAAGGACAGATTTATTTTCCAATTGTTTTAGTATGGATTCCCATGTGTGCCTTCTCTCTGGCAGGTTGTGATGAATAATAGGATATTATAAATAATGGCAGCATACCATTGCATGTGACACTCATATATTTCATAACGCATACTTCATAAGATTTCATAACACACAGTATGTCATATATACTGGGGATAGAAGAACGACGACGAAGAGCAGAGAAAAGAGAGGCAATGCGCAACATGACTACTTTAGAGCAGCGGTAGCATTCCCACTTCGATATAGAAATATTGAATAAAAATGAACTGTGCAGCAATTGTTATTGAATTAGTCCCAAGCCAATGATTGTATCATTTGTATTAATAATGCAAAACCATGAAAAAAAGACATTAAATGACACCCAGAAGCGTGGGCACTTTCACCTGAGACAGGCTTGCACTCTTGCACACAGTCGTTTTGAAGCTACGTCCAATAACGTCGGCCTGGTTTGAGATTGCTACAAATGTCACGTTCCAATTTTTGTGCTTAAATCAATGTAAAAACTCAAATCAATCAATTAAAATGTGACTTAACAACTCACGGTTGTTAATGTAACTTAGTTTGCCTTTGTTGACAGTTACAAAATAGGCGACACCTGTGAGAGGGAAAGTGACAAAAGGTTGTGACCTTTTGTGTCGAGGGTCAGTAGAGCAGTAAGTCATGCACACATCTCACGACACGATGGAACTGCTGGACCTACCCATTGCTCATGGCCAGGACTCTAGTAACACAAATATACATGAGAAGAGCGTTAGCTATTCTGGACGAATGGCAGTTTCAACTGCGGCTGCTGAGAGCAGCGTAGAGGTTGCTGGAGACGAATGACAGATGGCAGCGGCGGTGCATATGTGGAATCATTTTAGAACCAGTGTTGCACTCATAATCACACTGAGTCAGCGTTAGCCTCACCGCTAGCCCAGCTAGCGGACGTATACAATGAACTATAATGCATTTGATTCTTCAGAGAACTACTCTAGCCTGGTACTTCTCTACAAGCACCTGCATTCTTTAATCATTTGCAATTTTCAATTCAAAACTGCCAGTATCCTCTAGGCTAATATACTAAGCTAACATATTAGGCTAATATATCCTATAAATCCAACACTTTATAAGCCTAGCTTATCTTTGGCTTTGTATTAAAGCCAACCTCATATTGTCACACACTACAAGGCCAACAATGCTGAAACGATAATAAAAGGCTAATCTGCCTGAACAGGACACATTTAATCAGAGGTGGAAAGTAACAAATGACAATTATTCTTGTTACTGTAATTGAGTAGCTTTTTTGTATATTTGTACTTTTTTGAGTAATTTACTAAATCAGTAATTTTACTTTTACTTAGTTATATTTTGTTTATTGTAAGGTACTTTTGTTACTTTCTGCACGCCAGAAACTGTCAGAAACAATCTATTGGCCGTGGCTAACTGCAGCGCCAGGTGACCGACGGTCAGTCAGACAGCAAGGAGAATACGTTGGCACTTAATCACAAAGGAGATGGAGACAGACGAGTTGGAAAACACTTCTGCAGACCGAAATCCAACTGAAACCCCATCGGACTAGTTTGAGCTTCATATATGTTTCATACGTTTTTATAAAACGTACGAAAACAAGAGTAAAAATAATGAAAACAATTAAGTAACTTTTACTCTGAACATTTTAAATTAGCTACTTTTTTACTTTTAGTCAAGTAGATTTTTACACCAGTAATGTTAAGTCAAATTTGAGATTTTGTTTGTACTCTTTCCACCTCTGCATTTAATGAAGGGAAGAAATTGAAATTATCAGTTAATCTGTGCAATGCATGATGGTACAGTTGTAGCCAGTGTATCAGCCTCCGCACAATGTGCATATTATATTATAATAATATATTAGATTATATTATAATAGTATTGTACCAATTGGAGCAATTCAATTATCATAGTAACTAAGTACCAGCATCTGAAAGAGGAGAGAATAGCTTCTACAAAGAATCCATCTGTACCAACACATAAATCATATTCCATCAATGGTCGTCTCTGTGCCTGGGATGCCCGCGGTCTGCCACCATGGTGCAATTCCACAGCACAACAGGCGACCATTGGAACAATAAAATAAAGCAAGGAAAGAAAATAAAGAAATAAAGCAAAGTTAGCTAGATATTGTACCATGTAATACATCACTGATGATGATGACGGTGGTGGTGGGGGTGGAGAGGGGGAGGTTGGTGGTAAATAGCACACGCCGCGGTGCATGAGGAACGGCATTCGTTATCTCCAGATCTCTCACCCCTGGCTGGAGATGCCGGACTTACCTGATCTAATGAAACATGACGCGTGAAGGAGGCTCCCCTCGCTCCGACACACGCGGGACAGCCCCCGCCGCCCGCCGCCCCCCCTGCCCCGCCGCCCCTAGTTACCTGAGCTTTCTTATCGTTTCTATCATCCCGTTTGGTCAGAGAAAGTTGTTGTGGGTTGTGGTACAACGGTGTTGATGCTGTAGCTGGCTTTCACTATCAAACTAGTGTCTTATCCAGCAATTTCCACATTCAGTATTATAATTGCTATACCTGTGAATAAAGTACGTCTCCTGAAGTACGTTGCATCCTTAAACTATTCCTGTACGCATGTCAAGAGTAATCTGCGACAGAATCCTTAGTGAGATCATAGCGGCTAAAGGATATAGATTGACTAAATAGAGATAATGTTGTAGTGTCCTTGGGTATGTGGTGTGTTTTGTGTACCTACGGGTCTGTGCATATGCAAGTGTATGACTGTGTGTGTGTGTGTTTATGTATGTGTGTGTGTGTGTGTGTGTGTGTGTGTGTGTGTGTGTGTGTGTGTGTGGACTCACCCCTTCACTGTCTTTCCCGGTGTTGGCCAGCATCTCCTGCAGGGCGCGCACCGACAGCGACTGCTCCAGGACAAAATTACAGACACAGAGGTCTGGAGGAACATACTGCAGGAAGGAAGGAGGAAGGAATGAAGGAATGAAGGAAGGAAGGAAGGAAGGAAGGAAGGAAGGAAGGAAGGAAGGAAGGAAGGAAGGAAGGGGGAAAGGAAGGGAAGGCAGGAAGGATGGAGGGAAGGAAGGAAGGAAGGGAGGAAGGAGGAAAGGAAGGGAAGGAAGGCAGGAAGGAATATAGGAGGGAAGAGAGGAGGGAGGGAAGGTAGGAAGGAAGGAGGGAAGGAAGGAGGAAAGGAAGGCGGGAAGGAAGGAAGGAGGGAGGGAAGGAAGGCAGGAAGGATGGAGGTAAGGAAGGCGGGAAGGAAGGAAGGAAAGAGGGAGGGAGGGAAGAAAAGAAGGTGGCATGGAAGGAGGGAAGGCGGGAAGGAGGGAAGAAAAAAAACAAAAGTCTGAATTGGGCCACAACAAAGACAACCCTCTCTTGGGGGTCAGAAAACACACAACACAACACAACAGATCGCCTTGACAAAGAGTCCCTGTTGTCATCCGCCGTGTTGTTGTTGCCCTTGAAAAGGACTGTGGCTCAATACTTCCATCAGTAAAAAGATCAACATACAAACAGTCCACCCGCCTCTACAACGAGTTCCCCATTCCCAGTCCAGCCTTGCGTGGACCCCTAGAGCCGCTCCGTCACCGAGTCAGTCGGTGGCTCAAACTTAACGACTCATGTTATTATAATACCGCGACGTCCGTTCTGTAGAGTCGGCAGGGCTGAGAGAGCAAATTCAATTTTGTCGGCATACCAACATTACGTCCGGAATCTAATATATGCGCCCGCTAATGGAGAGGAAATGAGGGTCATACATAATCCTAAAGATGGATGGCCTTCTCTCCACGCCAGTGTTTTCCTTATCTCCACCTCGGGGCTGAGCAGCAGGAACCATTGTCAGTATCGTTAAAAGGTTAGAGTCCCATGGGCTTGTCGTGAACATACTTGGAATACTTAAATAATAAAAGGGCACCTTTTTTATTTATGTATTCCTATTCCTATCGTGTCATAGTGTTTGTGGCGGATAGGTTGAGGTGCACATTTGATTTGATTTTCATATGCCATTACTTTCTACCTGTATATACAAGAGAAGTACAAAGCATGACTGAAGACTTAAATGTGCGCAATATATTCAATGTTTTCAAGACCATGCAGACTGAAAACCGCATATACTGTATATTGTCAATTATTGAATAAATATTGGATTCCTTTGGCTAATAGACAGAAATAGGTGGGACAGCATTAGGGTCTGCCCATTAAAGTCTGTGTAAACCAAAGGGAAATGTGTTTAGAGTTTGTCACACTACAGCAAAATGTGTTATTAAAAGTCGCCAATTATAGAAAATTAGGATTCAAATTTGTGAAAAAATAAGCATCGTTCTCAGCTCTGAGACGCTGGGGGCGTGTCCGCTGAAGGCGCTAAACCACGCCCATTTGTGCACAAAGGGGAGGAGCCTCTCTCAACTGTCAAACTAATAACTGTCAAACTAATAAGTGTCAAACTAATAACTGTCAAACTAATAAGTGTCAAACTAATAACTGTCAAACTTGTTATAAAGCGTGGCAAGCAGTGACGCAACTGCACTCTGGTTGTTAGGGGCGGGGCAATGCTAAAGGGGTAGCGCTTACATCATCATGTACTCTTTAAGCCCCGCCCATGAACGCAAAAAAATTTGGAAAAATAGAAAAACTCCAAAATTCAATATTAAATAGTCCCTAAATAGTTTGTTCCTTCAGTCTTTTCACATTTTCAGCAATGACTTTCTAACTTGTGTAAATGGGTTTAGAAACAAATCTCTGAATTTGCTTTACACAGTATTTAATATTCAAAATAGAACTTTATTGACACACAAGTGCTAGATGGCAGTGTTGATAAACATTTGTCGTCAGCTGCTGTCCCCGCCTATAAATAAACCACAAACTAAATAAATGATGGCCACCCTAAAAAACATGCCCCAGACGACATATCTAACCATCGTGGGTTCATATCTAGTGTATATATAATATATAATATATATAATATATATAATATAGGGTCTATATTTCCGCTGAAGTGCAACACACTTCAAACTTTCCCCTGCAGCCATCACTTCTGCTCACAATCATTTGACATTAAAACCCCTCCGCCCGCCCACAGCTCATCACGCTCTCTCTCCCCCCTCTGTGAATCATTTTTGGTCAAGAGGAGAGAGAAAGGCAATTTTGAACAAAGGTGACGGCTGGAAAGGTTACCGAGAGCGCGCGCATGCAGGAGGCTGCAGCACACAACTCTGACTCGACTCAAGATGAGCCACTTAGGATTTCCCAGAGAGCACCTTTGTTCTGAGGGGCTCTCCCGAGTGGGGCCTCCGCCTTCCCACTGCCTCCTTGCATATTTGATGTTAGACTTAACAGCCCAGCAGAAAGGGCATTAAGATGTGGTGGTTGGCGTGCTGGACAACCTGGCTGACAGCCTCCTGGCGGGAGACGGGGAAGGGGGGCGTGCCCAGCGGGGACCACTGAGGTGATAACGAAAGTCTGTGTTGTTGGAACTTGAAACACGCACGCACGTGCACACACACACACACACACACACACACACACACACACACACACACACACACACAGCCTGCCTTTGTGTGCGTGTTTCCCGTATATATGGATATGTATGTGCCCTTGTGTCCGTGTATAATGTGTAGGCCTGCGGTGGTTGGTTGTGGTGAGTGACTGCTGTGAATATTAATTTGTAGGAAGCGCACGTATGGCTTTGTGAATGTGTGGGCGGCTTTGTTTCTGCATATCCATTTGAATCCTCTTGTGTCTATGCATGCCTCCTGTATAGGTGCCAGCTTACATTTATTTTTTTGTAAAATGTCGAAGTGTTTGTGATTAAATATTAGTCTGTGTCCACTTCAGCAAGCTCCAGCTATTACAATTCATATGCAGAAATCAGTAATAGGAGTGGCTGGTCATAGTTAAGGAACACTAAATAAGCCACAATGCCATTTATCTCATAAATGACATAAATGGCACAAAACAAGAGTCTGGTTCTCATTTCGAGTAACAGCTGGACAAGACAAAACCAATGCCATGGCTTGTGACCTTTCCTGTAAGACTTACTCCTCTCATGAATTATTCCTTTCAGATTTTTCCAATTATCATACGTCTTCCTGGGTGAGTTGAGCGTGTAGTCTCGCCAGTCTAGCAACTGGGAGCAGGAGAGTACAAGTTTGTACATAGCAGCAATGACCTTTAAAAAAATGCCAGGCGTTTTTTTTTAGCACTCTAAGGGGAGGTGATAAAAAAAATGTCTATATTTCACCAATGTTTAGCTAGATTCAAGCATTTTAATAGAATCTATTTTCAATAGTTTCAACTTTCTTTATCTTTTTCTTGATCTCTCTTTTTCTTTATCTATTTTTATCACTTTCTTTATCTCTCAGAGCCATCTTTTTATTTGACCAGACAAAAATTTCTAAGAATTGTGATAGAGTTTATGTGAGTTACATAAATATTTGAATATATAATGCAAACAGGGTGCGATTTGCCGGGGGGGGGGGGGGAGGATTTTGTAGGATTTCCCCCTTTCTGGTCTATATATCCTATATGCCTCTGCTGAATTATTGTTATCCCCGGTGGGGACAAAATGTACCCCCCCCCCCTCAAAGTGAGCAATGCTACTTCACTAATAGACCATATAAAATAACTGAAATAGAAGTATTTTAATAGATGACATTGCGGCTAATTTACCTAATGATCCTGGTGCCATTAGCCTTGATCCATGCACAGCTTTTCACAATGTCACCAAGCACAAATATGTATACCATGCCCGGGTAAATACTTGATTCTGATTGGCTGCAGAGGTGTTGATTATTTTTCGATAACTGCACGACTACGACGCAGTCTCATCAACTCAGTCTCATCAACTCGTGTTAACTGATTGCGTTCCAGGCATTCAAGTTCAAGTTCTGAAATTTGCGATTTATTTTCATGAATAAACATCGCAAATCGCACCCTGAATACAAATGCTTTTGCTGCAAGCCACATAGGGATTTTAAAATGTTGCATCACCTCAGTCACACACGCACGCATGCACACACACGCGTTTGAACCCCAAACTCAGTCTAACTTGTAGGCCTCCCTGTGCAAGATGCTGCTAACCCAAATGCGACTAGATGATTTAGCACCATGCACAGCTGGTAGGGAGTGCAATTAAAATGCTCTGGACAAATAGGCTGCGTAGCACTCCTGCACACTCCTGCCACTCCCTGAACAAGCCTAGCTCTGGGACAGCAGCACCAATACCCGCTGTCTCCTAGGTATGCTAGCAGGGAGAGTGGTTTGGGTCGGTGGGCGGGAGCAGGGTACACGACGCAAAATGAGACAGGTGCAGGGTCTCACACACACACACACACTCTCACACACACACACACACACACACACACACACACACACACACACACACACACACACAC
>JAOPJH010000080.1:9761297-9771782 GCA_027122575.1 Merluccius polylepis
TGTGTGTGTGTGTGTGTGTGTGTGTGTGTGTGTGTGTGTGTGTGTGTGTGTGTGTGTGTGTGTGTGCGTGCGTGCAACCACCTACTGGCTATGGCTCTCTCTCACAACAATCAAGTCTTATGTTTTATTTAAAAAATAAATCAAGAGCAATGCATTCACACATTAAAAGTATGCACACTTAATTTCCTTAAAAAATGTCTATAGATTTAAAGGGCCAGGATAGTGTAATGATTGGGGAGGGCCCACAAATCTGGTGGCCCGCGGGCCATTTTGATCCGGCCTGCAAATTATTTATTAGAACATAAACAATCAGAATCAGTTATTCCCTGAGCAAGAACGAGACCAGTTCAATGTCCTCCAAAAAATGAAGTAGTGTGGGACCAAAGCCCACACACTCCACAGGAACATAGCCGATGGGCCCGGTCCTGGACCAGCAGAGGGTAGCTGTACAGGCCCGGTCCTGTACCAACAGAGGGTAGCTGTACCGGCCCGGTCCTGTACCAACAGAGGGTAGCTGTACCGGCCCGGTCCGGTTCAGGACCAGAGAGGAGAACCACAGCCTCCCTCTGTGTTGCATTGATTCTTGGTAAACAAAAAGAGAAACCCTTCACAGATTCTGTAACAATGAGAGGCTGCTGGCTGTCCCTGAGGTGAAGTAGTAGTCCATGTGTCGCAGTAGCACCTCCTGGTCTGCAGAACCTCGTGGGTCATTAGTCGTCGTTGCATCCCTCCCGGTGCTGCAGGAATCGGAGGAGGGTCCCAGGGAGGGGCAGGGTCTGCAGCCTCCTCAGATGCTGGACCCCAACAAGCTGCCGGATCTCCAATCGGCACAACTGCATCAGCGGACGAGGAGAGGCTGAGAGGAAATATAACAACACACTTATTGACCAGAACCCGAACCCAAACCCGAACCCATCATGTCCTCTTCTCAGTGTACAGGGATCTGTCTTTATCTGAGGTTCTACTTTCCACACTTTAGGAATGGATCCACGAAAAATGGTAAGACTAAAAATGTGTGTGGTGTGGCTCTGCAATAATGGATGTGGAGACCCTGAGGAAATCTAGGAGGATCTGGTCTGTGGAGAGACCCTAACCCTAACCCTACATCATACATCATGCTGAGGTGGACTCACTGGCTTTGTCCTTGATGGCCTGCCAGTCCGGGTAGCTGTCCAGGTGCTCCTGCAGGCGGCTGCACAGCGTCACATGACCCACATAGTCCAGCAGGATGTCTATGATGGGTCCGGCCCAGCAGCACACGCTGGGGATGGACACCATCTCACAGAACTGGAGGACAGGACAGAAAAGACCTCCAAAATTAGGGTTGGTTAGGTTTTAAGTGGATTAACCCTCCAGGGTTAGGGTTGCTTAGGTTAACAACAGGTTAGGGTTAGTTAGGTTAACAGTTGAGTGTTGGGTAGGTGAACAACATGTTAGGGTTAGTCAGGTTAACAACAGGTTAGGGTTGCTTAGGTTACCAACAGGTTAGGGTTAGTTAGGTTAACAACAGGTTAGGGTTGGTTAGGTTACCAGCAGGTTAGGGTTAGTTAGGTTAACAACATGTTAGGGTTAGTTAGGTTAACAACAGGTTAGGGTTGGTTAGGTTAACAACAGGTTAGGGTTAGTTAGGTTAACAACAGGTTAGGGTTAGTTAGGTTAACAACAGGTTAGGGTTAGTTAGGTTAACAATAGGTTAGGGTTAGTTAGGTTAACAACAGGTTAGGGTTAGTTAGGTCAACAATAGGTGAGTGTTGGTTAGGTTAACGGTAAGTTAGTAAGTTAGGTTAACAACAGGTTAGGGTTAGTTAGGTTAACACTAGTTAAGTGTTGGTTAGGTTAATGGTAAGTTAGTCAGTTAGGTTAACAACAGGTTAGGGTTAGTTTGGTTAACAACGTGTTAGGGTTAGTTAGGTTAACAATGGGTTAGGGTTAGTTAGGTTAACAACAGGTGAGTGTTGGTTAGGTTAACGGTAAGTCAGTAAGTTAGGTTAACAACAGGTTAGGGTTAGTTAGGTTAACACTAGTTGAGTGTTGGTTAGGTTAACACTAAGTCAGTAAGTTAGGTTAACAACAGGTTAAGGTTAGTTAGGTTAACACTAGTTGAGTGTTGGTTAGGTTAACACTAAGTCAATTAGTTAGGTTGACAACAGGTTAGGGTTAGTTAGGTTGACAACAGGTTAGGGTTAGTTAGTTTAACAACAGGTTGGCTCCCAGCTCCACAGGTCCTGGTGAACACATCTGGTCTCCTCACCTGCACACAGTCGGTGGAGGTGCTCTCCGCCATGCTCCTCTCTGTGTACCTCAGCTCGTCCCGCTGGAAGCGGTTGAGCTGCAGCGGGGGATGGGGGCCGCTGCCATGCGTGCAGCGGAAACACGCCAGCGCGTCACAGCCGTTGTCCATGAGGTACTTGAGCATGGAGAGGTACTTCATGGCGAAGAGCACGGTGGCCGGGAAGCTGGTGGGGTGCGTGGACAGGTAGGCGTTGACGTTGGCGCCGCGGTCGATGAGCATGGTGACCGTCTCGATGCAGCCCAGCCGCACCGCCACCAGCAGCGGGTTGAATATGTCCAGGTTGGGGTCAGCGCCGGCATCCAGCAGCATGCGCACCGCCTCCACGTTGTTGTTGGCCACGGCAAAGTAGAGCGCAGTGGTGCGGCGGTCCTCGTACAGCTTAGCGTGCTCCGGCGACAGCTGGGCGTTGACGTCGAAGCCCGCCTCGATCAGGAGCTCCAGCACGTCATCCATGTTGTGCTCGGCGGCGACGTGCAGAGGGCTGATGCCGGAGCGCCGGACGCGCGCCTTGCTGGTGGCCGGGATCAGCATGGACACCAGGCTGGAATGCAGATTTGCCAACGTAACATACAGTGAATCACCTCTTGTAAGCTAAGGAGCAGGTAGGGCTCAAGGATGCCTACAAGCTAGGCTGCAGACATTGGGTGTTGATGTGTGTTGTGTGGTATGAGGTCTGAGATTGGTGGTGATGGTGGTTGGCGAAGGACCTACCCGTCGTCCCCTCGCTGGGCGGCGATGTGCAGCGGCAGCAGTCCTCGCCTGCTGGCCTTGTTGGCGTCCGCCTTCTGCGAGAGGAGCAGCTCCACGATGCCATGGTGGCCGTTCTTGGTCGCCTCGTACAGCGCAGTGGCGCCGTCCGCCGCCTCGCTGTCCACGTCCGCACCTGCAGCAAGCACCATATTCAAGTCTCACTTCGTCATCATCCTCATCATTATCATCATCATGTTCTGTACTTATTTAGTTCATTAAATACTTCAGCGGTACTCGTCGTCACACAGTACAGGGTTAAGGAGTAGGTCAGGTGTCGCCGCTAATTTCCTCCGAATCGATTCCGATTCATTCATTGTTCAAATGAAGATCGATTTGAATCAGGAAACGTTAGGTTACTCTCGTAACCCCGGTTCTCTGATAACGTAGTGAGGTATCTCAGCCTATAGGAGAGCGCTCTCAGCGGTCGATTACGGAAGCACCAATGACACCACGTCTGTCAGAAGACAGACCAATGACAGCAGTGACAGGAGAGCCCGCCTCTCCCCCTATAAAACACTGCGGTCACTGAAAACCGGCATTCTCGCTTTCTTCCCCGCGATTACATACTTATTGAAGCTTACCTCAGCTCGATCGTGATCCGTATTCCGCTAATTGCCCACAAAACGGACCGTGTAGGTAGCCGTTGCCGGGTGCGGGACTGCGGCTCTCCCGACGACTAGGTTACCGTCTGGCCCAGGTCGGTTCTCGCGTTACGGCGGACCTTCCCGCCTGTTCCGCAGGGTTACTCCTGTCGACGGGCATCGTGGTCAGCGTCGAAGGGGCTAGCTAGCAGCTCACCACTCCTAGCCTACCTCTTCCCGGGATTGCGCTAACGCGTTAAGGCGAGCACATTCCCATTAGCTTGCAGCTCACCCCTGCAGGTTTTCCACACCGCTCGCACTCCCCCTATAAAACACCGTCAAGGTGGTTACCCGGGTTCGCCCTAACCATGGCCTCCCCCTCGGTAAGCCAGGACCCCAGGGATGCTAGCGGCAGGAAAAGCAAAGAGGCACCTTCCCGCTCTTGTCCAGCGGCGTGCGGCTCTTATATATCGGGCAGAGACGGTCACCCTCTCTGCATCGTGTGCATGGGCGTCAGCCACGCAAAGCTTGCGGTCGCTAACCCCGACTCGTGCGCCACCTGCTCCGGCATGCCGCCCAAGACGCGGGAGAGGAGACTGCGTGTGGCTGTCGCCCCCAACGCGGATCCCCCGCTCTCTGCCCCCTTTTCGGGAGATGCGGAGCCGGCGGAGCCTCCATCTCGCGACTGGGGGGACATTATGGACGCGTCTGACTTCCCGCCGCTGCTCACCCAGCTCGACGAGGACGTTCACCTGGGCGGCATGGTTGGTGAAGATGACGACGTCGGCTCGGACATCCTCGCTGAGGACCCGGAAGAGGACGACGACGACGCCATCCTCCCGTGCCAACCATCCGCTACCAGCTCCCAGAGCGGGATCGCCCCGACCCTCTCTCCGGACGTCAAGTTGCATGACGTTTGCAGGCGGGCTGCTACCAGGCTGGGCCTCGAGTGGCCAGCTCCCCAGGCCGGTCAGGGCCCCGAAAGGGACCTGTACGACGGCAAAGTCCTCCCCACCTCCATGACTGCTGCCAAACAGCTCATGCCCGTGGTCCCAGCCTGTCTCAGAGAGGTTAAACGCTACTGGGATAAACCCCTGAGACACAGGGTGCCCGTCAAGGGTTTTTCGGGTCTGGATATCCAGGGCATGGAGGAGCTGGGGCTCTCCAACCCCCCGCCGGTGGAGTCGTCTGTCGCCTCACACCTTCACCCCGACCGCCGCGCGGCCGTGCCGGCGTCCGGCCTCTCGCTCCCCGGTAAAATGGACAGGCTCACCGCCTCCATGTACCAGAAGATCTATAGATCCTCAGCCCAGGCGGTTAGGGCCCTCAACGTCGTCACCCTCCTTTCTGCCTATCACGCCGAGCTGCTGGTCGACATGGGCCAGCAGCTGGACTCTGGCTCTCCCAACCCGGGGGTGTGGGAAGAGATCTGCGTCACGGCGGATCTCATCCTCCGCAGCTCTCGGGGAGCTGTCCAGGGTTGCGGCCGCTCCATGGGCCTGGCTGTGGCAGGTGAGCGGTCGCTGTGGTTGAACCTGTCTGGTCTGGCGGACAGGGAGAAACAAGACATCATGGACGCACAGTTTGACCCTTCCAAGGGCCTGTTTGGTCCCGCCATCGATACCATGAAGCAGGCATGTGACGTCAGGAAGAAGGAAGGTGAGGCGTTTAACCTCTGCCTTCCCCGCAAACCCGCTCCTCGCCCGCCGCAGCCTCCTCGCCAGAGCTTCGCTGCGACTGCCAGAGGCCGTCAGCCTGACACTCGGTACGTCAAGTCCGAGGTTAGAGCTGACAATCCCGAGGGTAGGAACCCCCGGTCCAAACCGTGGGGCAGGCAGTCTTTCGCCGCGGCTGCTGCGAAAAACCGCCCTCCCCACCCTCCTGAAGGGAAGAAGAGGCGGGCCACCTAGCGGATCGCCTCATCACAAGGGGGGGATCTCGTTTCAGCACCACGAGGTCCCTGTTCATTTCCCCCCCCGGTCAGACTCACCGTCCCTTCCTCCGCTCGCAAAGCGACGGAGAGGGCGCGATGGTCGTGCCTGTCCCGAAGCGCGCTGCGCGGCGGCTCGTTCTGTTTCCCTGACCCGCAGCCGCTTCGCTTCCCGGGCACATGTTCCCCCGGTGCTCGCAGTTTCACCCCCCCTCCAGCCCAGTTCAGGCCTGGAAGGCGGGGGTTTTTCTCTGTTCCCGTGTGGCCAACAAGCACAGTTTCACCGCAGTGCACAACACATGTTCCCCCCACAAATAAAGCATATAAAAACTCAGCTGTTGCAGCCAGGCTCATCGCCGAGGGCACAGCTAAAAACAATAAACAAAAAACAAAATGCAAACCTGAATCAGGGCCCCTCATCAGGGCTCGTTCCGCCGCCGTTACGGCTGCCCTCTCCTCCAGTAGAGGGCGCTGTTGCTCCGCTCTCCAGCCGGGCAGAGAGGTGGCGGGCGGCGGCTGTCCATCCCTGGGTGCTGAAGACAGTTCTCAGGGGTTACAGACTGCAGTTTGCCTCTCGACCACCCGCGTTCAACGGCGTGTTGGATTCGGTTGCGAGTGGGGATTCGGCTCAGGTTTTGGAGGGAGAAATCTCCTCCCTGCTGAGCAAGGGAGCAATAGGTGTCGTCCCGGACGGAGAAACCCAAGAGGGTTTCTACTCCCGGTATTTCACTGTTCCAAAGAGGGGAGGGGGACTGCGCCCCATCTTGGATCTTCGTGTTCTGAACGGTTATCTCAGGAAATACAGGTTCAGGATGCTCACCCTCACGGTGCTGTCTCGAGCCATACGCCCAGACGATTGGTTCACTTCAATCGATCTCCAGGACGCGTACTTTCACATTCATATTTATCCTGCACACAGGAAATTTCTCAGGTTCGCCTACCAGGGCATAGCCTACGAATACATGGCACTCCCATTCGGACTTTCTCTGGCTCCGAGAGTGTTTACGAAGTGTGTGGAGGCAGCTCTGAACCCGCTGCGGGATTCAGGTCTGAGGATTCATTCGTATATAGACGATTATCTTCTTTGTTCACACTCAGAAGCTCTGTCGGCGCAAGGCTCGGCCACCCTCTTGACTCATCTCACAGATTTGGGTTTCAGAATAAACTATACGAAAAGTTGCCTGAAGCCAACGCAGCGTATAGAATATCTGGGCATCATGATAGACTCCGTCTGCTTCAGAGCCACTCTGACAGACAGACGGAGGGTGAAGTTTCACCTGTGCCTCTCCCTCTTCAGCGAGGGATGCACGGTCGCATTCAAAACATGTCTCAGTCTACTGGGCTTGATGGCCTCACTCCTGGCTGTGGTCCCGCTCGGACTGCTGAGAATGAGGGATTTTCAGCGGTGGGTGGCCACGCTACGTCTGTGCCCCCGACGTCACCGTCTTCGCCCCGTTATGGTGACGGCGGCCTGCCTCGCTGCTCTCAGCCAGTGGCGAGATCCGGCACTCCTCAGTCAAGGAGCTCCGCTCGGATCTGTGTCACAGAGGAAGGTGGTAACGTCAGACTCCAGCCTAACCGGCTGGGGAGCTGTTCACGAGGGCAGATCAGTGAATGGGACGTGGCCATTACGGCTCCGCTGCGCGCACATAAATTACTTGGAGTTAATGGCGGTGTTTCTAGCTCTGAAGCATTTCCTGCCTTTTCTCCGGGGCTCTCATGTCTTAGTGAGGAGCGACAACACCACGACGGTGGCTTACATAAACCGCCAGGGTGGGACGCGCTCCCTGCGGCTGCACAAACTGGCTCACAGCATGATAATGTGGAGCAGTGCGCATTTTCCGTCTCTGCGCGCGACGCACGTCCCGGGCAGACTGAACGCGGGAGCGGATCTCCTGTCAAGAGGGAATCCCGTTTACGGCGAATGGGTCCTCAACCGCCAGGTAGTGGGACAGGTATGGGAGAGATACGGCCGGGCGTCCGTAGATCTCTTCGCATCGCGGGCAAACGCACAGTGTCCTCTGTTCTTTTCCCTGGTGCGCGACGATGCACCTCTGGGTGTGGATGCGCTGGCTCACCCGTGGCCAAACGCGCTGCTTTACGCATTTCCCCCTCTCAGTCTGATATCTCCCACTCTGGAGAGAGTGAGGGGACAGCGTCTGTCCATCATCTTGATAGCCCCCCGCTGGCCAGGGAAACATTGGCTAGCGGAGATAGTCCAGTTGCTTTCAGCGCAGCCCTGGCCGCTCCCGTTACGCAGGGACCTTCTGTCCCAAGCGAACGGAGAAATCTTCCATCCTCACCCAGACCGCATGGCTCTTTGGGCCTGGCCCGTGAGAGGCTGAACTTGACTGCTGTCGGCCTGCCTCCCGGTGTGGTGGAGACCATACAGGGTTCCAGGGCGTTATCCACACGCTCGCTTTATAACGCTAAATGGGGTGTGTTTGAAGACTGGTGCGGACTGAGGAATGTTATCCCTTTTCAGTGCTCCGTGTCGGAGGTGTTGTGCTTCTTACAGGACATGATAGACAAGGGGAGAGCTTTCTCTACTATCAAGGTCTATCTTGCTGCTATCTCTGCTTGCCATGTTGGCTTTGGGGGGGATACCGCTGGCCGGCATCCGCTAGTGCGCCGCTTCATGAAGGGTGCACGTCGGAGACTGTTTGTTTCCAAACCTCTCTTCCCTTCCTGGGACCTCTCCTTGGTGCTCGATGCCCTATGTCAGCAGCCGTTCGAGCCACTGAGTGAGATTGACATGAAATTGTTGTCTCTTAAAACCGCATTGCTCTTGGCTTTATCCACGGCTAAGCGGGTAGGTGAAATGCAGGCTCTCTCTGTCCATCCGTCTTGCCTACGGTTTTCTCCGGGTTTCGATAAGGTGTGCCTTATCCCCAACCCTTCGTTTATGCCGAAAGTGATAAACCCGTCTTATCACTGTGCTCCTATCGAGCTCAGGGCTTTTCATCCACCGCCCTTCTCCTCGTCGGAGGAGCAGAGGCTGAACTCCCTCTGCCCGGTGCGCGCTTTACGCACGTACATAGAGAGATCAAGGAGTTTCCGGGGAGCTGACCAGCTGTTTGTATCCTGGGCTTTATCCCGCAGGGGGAAACCCATTTCGCAGCAGCGGTTGTCTCACTGGATAGTTGATGCTATCAGATTAGCGTATGTGCATAAGGGTTTACAGCCCCCGAGTGCTTTGAGAGCTCATTCTACTCGGGGCATGGCCACCTCATGGGCTCTGTTTAAAGGAGTCTCTATTGAGGAGATTTGTAAAGCTGCAGATTGGGCTTCGCCCCATACTTTTGCTAGGTTTTACAGACTGGATGTGACGGCACCCTCACTGGCTCATTCTGTCCTTCGAGTGGGTGCTGTCTAACCTACACCTCGTTTGTTTTTATTAACTGTTGGAAGATCGGCTTCGGAGAGCTTGGTGCAATTCGGGAGTTGTATATATCTCCTATAGGCTGAGATACCGAACGGAGTTAGAAAGAGAACGTTAGGTTACTCACGTAACCCCGGTTCTCTGATAACATAGTGAGGTATCTCAGCACACTCCCCTCCTTGCATTACGCGAGGAAGACGCACACTTGAGAATGCCGGTTTCAGTGACTGCAGTGTCTTACAGGGGGAGAGGTGGGCTCTCCTGTCACTGCTGTCATTGGTCTGTTTTCTAACAGACGTGGTGTCATTGGTGCTTCCATAGTCGACCGCTGAGAGCGCTCTCCTATAGGCTGAGATACCTCACTATGTTATCAGAGAACCGGGGTTACGTGAGTTACCTAACGTTTTGTGTGAAACTGCTTAGTGCATTACTACAGCTCTTGTCTCACACAATGTGTTGGAGCCAGAAAGCTTTGTGTTATTTATTCAAGATTAACAAATCAAAATCTGAGAAAATAGAACTTCTGATTCGCTGTGAATAGTCGACGCCACCTACCTGAAGGACTACAGGTGTTATAGGGAAGGAACCTGCCATTGAGTGAGGTGAGGTGAGCAAAGCAGTTTTTCAACCACACAAAATGACACACCAAAGGCGCACACAAACATAACCATTACTTGACCTTTATAATTAGCTAACCCTACACCAATCACAAGATGACACAGACTGTATCGGCATATTTTCACCAGGACTTTAATTCATTTATGAACCAATTATATATATTTAAAAAATATATATATATAATAAATATAAATTATATATGGCTCTACAATAATAACAAATGTAGGCTGGTGACTAAATGGTTTTATTTAGTAAGGGTTAGGCTTAACCCTCACCATCTGACCTGATGTGTTTAATCCAGCGACTCCTGGTCCTTTTATCATCTTCAAGACCCGTTGCTAGTGTGACTCCATCCCTTAAGCTCTAAGGGACTTAAGCTCTCTATAAGGTCCCATGGTGGTCCACAGGAAGGGGAGGGACTTAAGCATGGCTAGGTGTGCTGTCATGCTCATTTGATTACATTCTAAAGGTCTAGTTGACCAATCAGGTTGCTCGGTCGGAACTACCTGTGGTATATTATTTTTCTACCACATAGCTAGGGACAGGGGGATAGGGGTAGGGTGAGATGGGTAAAGGTTAGGGTTAGGGTGAGGTGGGTAAAGGTGAGGTGGGTAAAGGTTAGGGTTAAGGTGAGGTGGGTAAAGGTTAGGGTGAGGTGGGTAAAGGTGAGGTGGGTAAAGGTTAGGGTTAGGGTGATGTGGGTAAAAGTTATGGGTAGAGGGAGGTGAGTAAGGGTTAGGGTGAGGTGGGTAAAGGTTAGGTGAGTAAAGGTTAGGGTGAGGTGGGTAAAGGTTAGGGTGAGGTGGGTTAGGGTGAGGTGGGTTAAGGTTAGGGTTAGGGTGAGGTGGGTAAAGGTTAGGGTTGGGGTGAGGTGGTGGCAAGTGCGGGTTGGGGGGAGTGGGGGTAGGGGTGGGGGGTGGGTGGGGGGGGT
>JAOPJH010000080.1:9772752-9783536 GCA_027122575.1 Merluccius polylepis
TCTCTCTCTCTCTCTCTCTCTCTCTCTCTCTCTCTCTCTCTCTCTCTCTCTCTCTCTCTCTCTCTCTCTCATATATTACATTTTCAATTCAACATACCGGTATCTCTATCTAGCCCTCTATCTTTAGCCCTCTATCTCATCTCTCTCTATTCACCCATCTCCATCTCCACCCATAGATCCAGTAAACACTAGGCGACCAGACAGACAGACAGACAGACCTGGACACAGTGTTCAGTTGGGGACTCTGTCCTGAAGCGCAGTTCCTGTCTCCGCCACATTGGGGCGAAGTGTGGATGGGTCTTGTTGCCATAGTCACAGTGGAAGCAGGCATGGGCGTGGCAGCCGTGGTCCAACAGCAGCTTCAGCAAGGGGATGTAATCCATGCCCAGCAGCACGGCCGACGGGAAGCCCAGCCGGTGTGTGGAGATGCCGGCGTTGACGTCGGCTCCGTACCTGATGGTGAAATGTAATGATTTATTTATTTAAGACACTTCATGGCATCAAAGCGTTTGGCATGGTGGCATGTTGGCATGGTGACAGTGGTAAGCACTGCTGCCTCTCAGCAAAAGGTCCTGCATTCGAAACCCCAGGAACCCACGACCGTACCTCAACAGCATCGCCACTAGTTCCATGTTCCCCTTCCTGACGGCGATTAGGATAGGGTTGAAGTAGTCCAGGTTGGGGTCGGCTCCCGCCTCCAGGAGCATCTCAGCGGCTTCCAGGTTGTCGTTTTGGACGGAGAAATAGAGTGCGGTTCTGCGGCGGTCCTCGTATGTCTGGCTGCGCTCCTCCGACAGCTGGCTGTTAACATCGTAGCCGCCTTGGATCAGCATCTCCAGGATGTCGTCCTGGTTACGCTCCGCAGCGAGATGTAGAGGACTGATTCCACTGCTGCTTACCATGACCTTACTGGTCAGAGGAAGCAGCATGGACACTATCCTTTTAAGAGAAATTATTGGAGAGCAGCTTAGTGCAGCCAAGATCGGATATTATAATGAGGAGCAGCGGTTCCCAACCGGTGAAGTAAAGTTTTGTGGGGTTGATTACATATTTCTGACATTACAGTAGAATAATTCTAAGCTACAGCTACAGCTTACAGTGACACCGGTGATTTTGCATTATGATTTGCTTCATTATTGGGTATTGGATTGGCTGTCGGATTTTGATGAACTTGTATCCATGTAAACTCTTTTGCCTTCTGTGTGTGAAAATTGCTTCGGAAATAGGAAGTCCTAGTCCTAATGCATGTGACATTTTTCCTAATCGTTCCCTACTTCTTTTAAGTTGCAGTGCCTTCGATTTCTGTTTGGGATTGTAGCCCCAAAAAGGCTGGGAACCACTGGAATAAACACATGAACAAGTCCTACTGTTTGTGTTTCTTCTGCGTGGCTGCGTGGAGGGGTAGCAGGCCAGACTTGGTGGGCAGGTTTGCGTCTGCGTTGCATGACAGCAGAATCTCCACCACGGAGGTGTGGCCGTTCTTAGAGGCTTCGTACAGAGGGGTCGCTCCGTCTCTCACCTGCTTGTTCACATTCACACCTGAGACACAACATCAGACATGGTAAACAACATCCAAAAAGTCAAAAAATAAAGAAAAGTTAAATCGAAATCTATCTATACATCTATGTATGATATCTATAAGTAAGAAAGATTAGCTCAAATGTATTTGATGAATAATACCAGATGGGAAATTAGGGCAAATAAAAATCTAACCTTTACTCAGGAGGAAGTTCAAGATGTTGACACAGCCGCTCTGCGCGGCGGTGAAGAACGGCTGAACCCCGTAAAGATTGGTAGTGCAGACTTTGGCTCCGGCCTGGAACAACATCTCACAGATCTTCAGATGGTTTTGTGCAATGGCTTCCTGGAACGCTGTCACTCCTTGGTCGTTGGGCTTGTTTACTGAAGCTCCAGACCTCAGAAGTAGCTCCACCATGCGCTCGCTTCTTATTTCGCACGCTGCAAGACAACGTTCAGATTACTGAACAATAGTCTGTTGAATCTTTTTTTTGTTCTGCCTGTGTCTGTTGAAGAACAAGAATTTTGCAACACACTACATAGTTATTTGACACTTGTATCCAAAGCGAGTGGTTTCAGGTTTCATTAATGAGCAGGGTTAGGATGCCTACAGGTAGACTGTGGATATTGGGGATCGAACCCAGACCCTTTCATTTGGGAGTCAAACACCCTACCTAACCATTGACTAGACTATACCACACTGCTAAACCAGAACCGCTTTGTAATTTAAGATGTTGACCTTGAAGGGGGAAGAAGAGATTCTTTCTCGTACTTTAATGTACTACTTGTCTTTTCTCAAAGGTCTTAAAGCGAAGGGAATTTTTATGATCTGGTCGCTCCATTTTTGGACCCCTGCCTGAGAGAGGGAGCTTGTGTTACCCTTGTACAGCGGGCTTTCCAGCTCCTTGTTGGAGATGTTGGGGTCAGCTCCATGCTCCAAGAGATACTCGACGCTGGAGACGTGTCCTTTGTACACAGCCAGGAGCAGAGCGGTCTGGTTTCTGGGGCTACATCTGTTCAACATGTCAGGAAACACTACGGAGAGTGAGAGAGGACATAACAATAACTCAAAACACACAATTTACACTGCCTGCCTGCACTGGTTTCTAGTTTACTATTTAGACATTAAGCAGACACTTCGATCCAAAGCGATTTTAGGTCACAGTGACATTTTTCAGATACATATCATCAATGAGTAGGTAGGGGTTAGTAGGGCATCTTGCTCAAGGATGACTACTGGGGACATTGGGGTTCGAACCCAGTACCTTTCAGCTGGGAGTCAAACACTCTGACCACTAGACTATCCTGCACACTGCCACCAGACCACCAGAAAAAACAACTCCTCCAAATCCCTAGGAGATCTAAGCTACTAGGGATTTGCTTGAAAGTGGTCATGAAGTGGTCCTAGGACACTAGTCTCACTTTCTATCAGGATCTTGAGGCATCCCAGCTGGCCAAAGTAAGCGGCTTCGTGGAGAGATGTCCAGCCCTCATCATTGGTCACCGTCGAGCTGCCCGGGTTTTCCTTTACAAAAGCCAACAAGGCTTCTTCATCTCCACCGCGGATCATTGACTGCATTTCAGTGGATTCACTACAAATAAAGTAAAAACGGGTCATGTTGGCAAGGAACTGAAGTGAATTATTGTTATATTATTTTTGCAGTAATATAACATGGCTGGGTTAGGGTGCTAGGTGCTGAGTTGAGTTAAATAAGCAGGGCTTGTGTTTACCTCTACTGTCAATTATGTTTATTTCATTGTATTTCAATTTGTCCTACTCATATTGTGCTAGGGGTAGGTGTAACTAGGGATCAAGTTTTGCTAGGGGTGGGCTTAGTTTGGGATAGCGTAGCTAGGCTAGCAGGGTGCAGGCTAATAGAGGGTTGTGTGTTTGGGAGGGAAGTCATACTCATGTTTTACAGAGGGGCTCGGAGTTGGACTCCGACTTGTTGTCGCCGGTGCAGGAGGGGGGGGTGGCTGGTGGCTGCTCTCAAGGTTTGTCTCAGCAAGACTTCGTTGGATGGCTAGCTGTATGAGCTCATCATCAGACAGGTCACTGTAGACACTGTAGTCGTCCAACAACTCCATGTTGGGCTCAGAGATATCACGTCCAGCCCTAGCCATGATCAGACCGCAAGCCCGATCTGCCGGGACGGAGAAGAAATGGGTTTTCAGAACCCACAGGACGTATATACCATTTTCAAAGGGTAATGAGAATGTATTACTTATTTTACTGCACAAAATATTTGGGTCCTTGCTGGGCCACAAGGACCTTCACAGGTCATGGCATGAAAAAGTTTGGGCACCCAAAGTGGACCACCTTTTTTTTTCCTTCTCACCTTTGCTTACCATCTCATAGATTTCTATTCTCGGAATATAGTTTAACACCTCAAAGTTAAGATGGTCTGTCCCTGTATTGAGTGAGAAACCGTTGCACCAGTGGATAAACACCAATATTTCTTACATCAGTTCCCAGATTTAAAACTGTATTTATAGCAATCTGAAATTGAACCTTTTGAAATATTGGCTGGGTGCCCCTCACCTTATACCACCTGAAATCAAAGAACCAATGACCTACTAAAGGCTATGTTGTTCAGTCTGAAGAATTTCACTTTGCAAAAGCAAAACACATTACTGTTTGTACTCCATGTGCACTACGGTACATGGCGTTTCTTCAAGATGTCAAGTTGTTGTTGTTGTCAGTTGACATTTACAGCTGCTGCATAGCTATAGCATACTGTAAATGCTAACTACATTGTGTAGGTCTATTAATATAAAAATGAGATCTGACATTTAAAATAAGATGCATTTTATTAGGATGGGACATTTGGTACAGGACAGTAATGGGAATTTACAAGATTATTAGAAAGACATTAGAAAATTAAAATAAGCGTTAAAATACAGTGTTAAGTAAAAGTCACTACAGTAAAGAATTGTTGGCTGAATTTTTGGGATGGCACGAGAGTTTGAGGAGGGTGAAAACACCCTTTAAAGAACCAGCTACACTAACTAGTCCTACCTTTCAGAACATGTTATCTGTGTGTCCTGATGTCCAAATCCTGCTGGGGTTCAGGAAGGTTTTCCCAGCTGTCTCTCGGACCGCTCTCTCAGGAGCCTGTGTCTGCTCGGCCTGTACACTGGACATGACATATTTTATTAGAGTTACATAATATATTTAAGGGGGAGGGGTCTCATCTGGCTGACCTCCTTTGCACGATGAAAACAGATTGAAATACAGGCCTGATCGACTCTTCATTCCTTTCTCCTTCCATACAGGCAGGCTCATGTACCAGGTACTGGGTCAGTTTTAAATGGCTTAGCAATATGTTGTTCATAAAATAAAGTGCTAATGAATCCTAGTACTGTAATTGTGCGACGGGCTGTTTGTGTGTCCGGATTTGCATCGAACTCTCTGCAAATCTCGAGAGCTAGTGAACCATTGCGAGGCCAAGCGCAAGAAATTGACTGAAGCTAGCAAACCTCCAGACAAGTCAGGGAACCATTCTGAAGCTATCAAACAATTCACTAGCTACCAAAATAACTTTTTCTCACATGCCACCATGTCGGTAAAAATAATGTGACAGGTTGATGTCCCGGCGCATCACCTTTCTAAATTGTGTTCATGCTAGGGTTGAGTAGCTTGCTATCATTAGTGTACAAAATACATCGGATTCTGAGGAAGCCTCACCCATGGTCAGGGTGAGGCTGTGGAAAGCAGCGATGGAATGAGGGGCCAGAAGGATCAGGGGCAAGAGGTCAGAGGTGAGTTGGGTTGCACTTTGTACTAGTTGTTTTAACTGGTCAAGTGTTTCTTTGGGTATTTGCAAGAATTGGCCCAGTGGTGAAAGGAGGCATCGACTTAACAATCTTCACCTGATGCTTTGTTTTATTGTTGTCACCAGTTGGGTGAAAAGAGCAGTTGTGCAAATGTGAATTTATAAAAATAAATAGACAAAACTGTTAAAGTACAAAAAAATGAAGGAAAAACTAAGTGCTAACTCTTCAAATAATCAGAACTAAAAATAAAAACAACTCATGTCAAACAAACACAAGGGAAAAAGGACCACCACTAGGCCCCTGGCCATAGGGCTCTAGCACTTGCTGCCTTTCCAGACTCAAGCTAAAACCGCCACAAACGTTTCTTGATGGTTTATCTTACAACTGGTTGTGATTACTGTTAATATGCATAGCACATCACATGATTGAACTGTTAGCTGACACTGCTGCTAATGTTTAATGCTAACTGCTAATGCTAATGCTAGCCTTAAAGACTAGCAATGATGCTGCACCACTGGGGAAGTTTCACAACCATGGAGTTAGCCTAGCACAACACATGTAGCAACAACTCTATCAGCCGGCAAGATGGATTTAAATGTAGAGCGAATGCCCCTTGGCTGCATCTAAGCGCCGTGTGCAACCTACTTATGAGAGGGCATGCGGTGACCCCATGACAGTATTGTTGTAAGTATGTCAACATGTTGTGTGCGTGTGAGGACAGTGATGATTATTGAGGGGTATCCATCAACAGATGTGTGTCTACAGGAAGTGACAGAGGCACCAACTCAATAAACAGAGACAAGAACAGGGATAGACAGATTCCACACTAAACTAACAACACAAGCTTTGCAGAAGACAGTTTAATTTTTTTTCCCATAACGTTACAAGAAGCTTTATGTACGTCTATTATTATTATTATTATTATTAGAATACCATCACCTGATTGGTGTAGAGAACAGCCAATACCATCTGATTGTTTATTTTGCAAGCTCATCTTTGATTGGCTCACCAAACCAGTCATGCCCAAACAATAAAAAGGTTTTAAATGCGTATAACGTCCAAACTATTCAGTTGGTTCATGGAATGTTAAGTCCAAACGATAAGATGTATAGGATATGTAGTCCAGTAGATGGTGGGAGCAAGTTAGATACCAGATCAGCACGTTTACATGCACAGTGTAGCAGTTGAGTATTGAGAATAAATCAAGTGTTTACATGACGCTTAATGACCGTTGGCCTTAACCAGATTACGATCGGTTTATAAGTGTGCATGTAAACATACTGAGTTTCTCTGGGGTTGACGCTAGGCAGATGGGATGAGAAGGTGGGTTCCTATATGTGGTTAGGGTTAGGGTTAGATAGTTAAGGGTTGACTTTCACTGGGGTTGTGGTTAGGTGGTTGGGGTTAGACAGTGGGTGTCTACGCGTGGCTGGGGTCCACCACTCGGCCTATGTGGAGGATGCTGCCGGACTTCTGGTGGTAGATGATGAAGAGGAAGGGTCTGTTGATGGTGAGCCGGGGTGGGGGGCTGTTGAAGAAGTCTGCCGTGTTGCCCCCGGTTACAGGGTTACCCTCGTCCACCGTGATTGCTGTCTTGTGGTAAACCTAGAGCATAAAACACCAAAACATTTAACATCTGCGGTCGTTAACTCACTAACTAGTGACACCAGATGGTTACCCCCGCTAGTTAGCCCAGTTAGACACTAGTTAGCCCAATTAGATACTAGTTAGCCCAGCTAGACACTAGTTAGCCCAGTTAGACACTAGTTAGCCCTGCTAGACACTAGTTACCCCAGCTAGACACTTTAAAGCTGAGTTAAACTGACCTGGGCTAGTTTAGGTGAGTTAAACCAACCTGGGTTAGTTCAAATAAGTTCACCTGACCTGGGTTAGTCGGAGGCCATTCTCTGCTGACAGGACGGACAGGTCTGCTGTGTCCTGGAAGACATCCTTGACGTCCATCTTCGTCAGGACGTCCTGCAGAGTGCATGAACGCTTCAACAGGAAGCGAGGGAGCTGCACCTCCAACTTCCTGTAGAGACAGATGGAGAGACCAGGGGCTTCGTTAGGACAGGAACAGCCCCTTCCTTACCACCGGGTGGGACATTACCATGTCAACAAAGTCTTTAAAGATACCATTAATCAAATGAAACAGACACTATATGTTAGCACGCATAGATACCTTAGAATTGTTTTGATTATGGCCATCCTGCAACAAACTTATGGGTCCCGACCCACAGTTGGAAAAACCACTGCGATCAATTGCTCAACTGCAGTCCACCAGGGAGGTGACTGGGGATGTGATCTATACTGAGAGGGACTGGGGTGCGTGGGTTAGCATAGCGCCACAGCAGGGTTGAGCCAACCTACGTCTTTTTAAGCTTCCACAGCCATTCCTGGAACTTCTGGACCGTGAGCGCCTCCTCCACCGACGTCACAGAGACGTTTTCGTCGGGCAGCATCACCAACATGGCCGCCCCGCCCGCCATGGGCAGCTTGAGGAGGCCCAGGTTGAGCGAGGGGTCGTAGGCCAGGAAGTGCTTCCCTGAGTGGAACATCATGGGGACCATGACAATGTGGTATCGGTCCACGTAGAAGCGCTCGTCCTGGGTGACACTGGCGTTGAAGGTGAAGGCGAACTGAGCTGGAGAAGAAGGACAACGACAATTTAAAATGGAGAATGTTATGGTTCAACGGCGAAATAGTTAGAGTTACACAATGGGGGGGGGTGACCATTCGGGTCCGATCCTTCTTACTGTGGTAGTAGGCGACGCTGACAAGCAGAAGCTGGGTCTGGGTGTCCAGGTTGCCCACCACGTCCTTGATCTGGTCTGCGGTCTGGCTCTCGGCCCAGATGTTGATGGAATCCATGGCCTCCTGCTGCGAGGCGTAGGACAGGGTCTGGGCCTTGCCCCTGAACTGGGTCTGGACCAGTTCCAGGTAGGAGGGGGCAAGGGAGAAGGCCTGGGAGGGGAAGACAGCCACGCCCTGATTCAGAGGGAAGACCCCATCCTCAGTGGTGGAATTCAGGAGGCCCTGGAAGAGACCTGAGACACAAGACATCCACAAGCCGAAGTTTTAATATTCAGTTTGGTGTTTCTAATGACATCACTAGTGGGAGTGTCCACCCAGATGTATGATGGATAGATCAGCTGTACCAGTGTAGGTACAACTGTCCACTATAGGTTGGTAAACTGGGTTGGGCCTTGCCTCTGAACTGGGTCTGGACCAGTTCCAGGTAGGAGGGGGCAATGGAGAAGGCCTGGGAGGGGAAGATGGCCACGCCCTGATTCAGAGGGAAGACCCCATCCTTACATGGGATGTCACCATAGTGATAAGTAGTCTAGTAGTATAGTTGATTGGGACATCACACTGGGGGTCCTTTAAAAGACAGTCAGACGATGAGGTGATAGACTGGGCTACCTGGGATCTGCTGCGGGTCTAGCCCTCCGAGACGGAGCGCCTCCAGCAGCTGCTGCCGTGTGGCGCCCTCGGAGCCGCTGGCGAGCATGGCCAGGGCGGTGGACACGCTGAGCGGGGAGAGGAACACGTTGTCGTCCGTTTGCCTGGCGACCGCCCGGTACAGCCGGCTGGCGAAGTCCGCGTTGCCGCTGCTCAACTCCTGGGAGACGGCCAGCTGCACGCAGAAGAGAGCCGCTGCCGCGCCCAGGATCCACAGACCGCCACTCATCTTCTTACTCTGTAGAGAGACACGAGAGACGGCGTCAGACCGTTACCTCATTAATCGACCTGGTTGTGGACCGCACTCCACCAAGGAGGGAGGAGTAGTCATCTCCTGCAAGCCTAGATATGTGGAGCGCTACAACTTACCCCGTTCCCCGTTCCACAATTCAATTGTAACATGACACAAGCCAAATTAAACGATTTATATCAATAATTAAGAATTGAGTTGCTCTATTAAAAAGCACAGGCACACCAGTTTTACACATAGTGACTCCAGTTTTACTAAATATTTGGTCAAATGTGAAGTGTTACAACTGACCCCATTCCCTGTTACAATTCAATTGTACCATGACACAAGCCTAATTAAATGATTGATATCAATAATTAAGAATTTAGCTGCTCTATTAAAAGGCATGGGCACACATAGTGACTCCAGTTTTACCAAATATGTGGTCAAATGGGAAGTGTTGCAACTGCCCCCCTAGTCAGCCTCCACGCCCATGCATTGCAACGTGCGTTGACGCGCACGGATCCGCGCGCGTGACAGTGAAAGACGAGCCCACAACAAATGACGTCATGTTGTGTTTCACGGCGCGACGCCCAAATCACATTGAAATGAATATGCGCACGTATGTAGATATAAAAGAAAAACACATTTGATCATCAAAACAAAACTGCATTGCGTTACTTTCACCTAACGCCAGCTTCCTGTTACACAAGATGCATGTTATGAGACAAAGACCGTTATAATCCTCCTCCTCCCCCTGCTTCAATCAGCACCCATGTGTGCCTTTATATCCCCTTTAAACCTTCACATTATCCGAGATACGTCATGAATGAATACCATGTCATTAGGGAGTCGACCCAACAACCACCCTAGGCCTAGGACCGACCAGCCCCAGCAGCATCCCTCCGCTGATGACTTGATAATAGCACAGAAAAGATAATCAGATGAAGATGAAAACCTGTACCTGTACCTTTGGAGGCGCTTTAACACGACGTGTTGTGTGTTGTGGTCCGAGCCGTCCAGACGTCCAGACCCGGGATCCGCTACACAGACTGAGGTGCTGGGTTACCAACCACGCAGTGAGTCCAGGGTGGAGATCCGCTGACCGACCGCTAGTTGGCACTGTTGCACTCCTGTCCTCATTACTAAACTTTAAAGGGAGGTCATACACACCAACCAATGCATGTCTTCCCTTCCCGTTACAATAATGAACAGAAGGCCTTTGGAGTAAATCAAACCAAACAAACCAACACATTTTTGTATAATGTTTTACTTAAAACATAAAAACTCACGATAGCACTCAATATTTTATTATTATACAAAATTAAAAAAGAGAAAATGTACATATCTACAAATTTCCCCGAAGAGGTAAACGATCGTATCAGTTCAGCCCAATGCATCTGGTGAGCCGAGGGGGCGGAGCCACAGGGGGCACCGAGGGCGGAGGTATGTGCAGGGCGAGTTGTCGCCAGCGGGGCGTGGTCATGGGCCGGTGTCCTGCGTGGAGGGAGGAGGAAGGCCTCTGACTCCCTCCCTCCACACGCCGAACCCACACGTGTCCCGAGCTAGGTGTGGCGCGAACACCACCTCCAGCCTGCGGGGGGCACTGCTCTGCATTCCCATGGAGACCTTGCCCGGGAGGCGTGTCACCATCAGTCGGACCGTCACCAGGTTGGCCCACGCCATGCCCAGGGCGGGACGCACCTTACTGTCCACTGGTCTGATGCACACACACACACACACACACACACACACACACACACACACACACACACACACACACACACACACACACACA
>JAOPJH010000080.1:9791258-9801475 GCA_027122575.1 Merluccius polylepis
AAGCTTCCGTCTGTCGCATAGTACGCGTCATCGTCTTTCCGTCCCGCCTCGTTCTGTGATTGGATATCACATTTTCGAAAATTCTTGCGAGAGAATCATGCCATAGCCACCAGGCTGTCTGGCAGATCGAAATTTCGAGCGCACAAGGCAGTATGGGTATACCCAGGCTAACTCGAATCAGGAATTGTTCTATATTGTATTGATAGTCTATTGATTATGATCGGTTGGCCTGCTTATGGTATAAGGTCGATATAGACCCCTGTGTAGCGAGGTCGCGTCACAGCCTATCAGATAGACCCAAGACCATTACCAACTGTCTTGAAATTAATATTCATGGGCAAGCTTGAACTTTTGCCATTTCAAAGTCTATTAAAAATCCAATTTTTTTTTAAAAAGGGAGACACTTTCAGGGACAGGTCCAGCCAGGAGAAACAGGGACATTTGGTAATCCTACATTTAGCACGAAGTTGTCCTTAAATAGTGATTTACTCCCAATAGTATAAACATAAATTAAGCAGGCTAAAGGCGTATGGAAGCAGGCTGGTTAAAGCCATCTGAATAAAGACCCAGAGACTGCCGAAGGAGGATGGTGTCATGTATTTAATATAACCACCAAGCACTTTGTAATCCAATTGTGAACATTTAGTTCACAACGTTTAATAGAGGGAGCACAACTCTGAAATGAACACTTGGATGGATCAGAGATAGAAAAAGGACTTGAATATTTCACACTGACCTGAGAGGAGAGGCGTGATTACACAAGTTTCTACTCCACATACATTTAAACAATTTTTGTCTGGAAAAGCTAAACATGCTAAAGAAGGGTCTTATGCCTCTGGGAGTGCTAGCTCCACAGAGTCCTCCTCATCCTCCCTGCCTCCCCTGACCCGATCTCCAACCTGGTGGGGAAACCAGCAGCCAGCTAGCATGGATCGGGCTGTCTAGAATCCATCGTCTGCTTCAGTTAGACTAGGTGATTAACCACAGTGGCGCGGTTCTGGGTGGAGTTCTGGGTGGAAGCGGCGCTGGTTGTGGTGGACACCGGTGGCTTGGCGGTGACAGACGTAGTAGACTGATTGTCTCTGGCGGCAACTTTAACATTCAAGGACTCTTTGAAGTAAAGAGCGCTCCTGCTCATCGGTCGAGCGGTATGGTTTGGGTCATTAAGGTTTTTCAGCTTTTGAGAGGGCGGCGCATTTATGGGTCGAGAGCGATTATGAGTATTTTGTTTAAATGAGACCGTGCCGTGAATGAGTTCCCCCTGTGGTGTGTACCGAGGCACTGCATTACTCGACAGCCGCCATTTCTGACCACTGGATTGGTCAGGGTCCTGGTTCCCAACATCAGTTTGATCGAAGACTTCCACGTGGCTCACTGGGAAGTTAGCGTCAACGCTAACGGCTAACGAGTTGTCGGTCAACCCCGAGATGTCGTCGCTCCCGGCGGAAGAGGAGGCTTGGGGGGAGGACCGAGGGTGGACTCCCTGCTGCCCGGGCCAAGGGTTGGGCAAGGTGTTCGATAGAGCAGGACCTCCACTAGCAGGACCGGTTGATTTCACACTAAATGGAGAATTCTCAAATGGACACTCGGGAGGCGTGGTTGAACCTGAAACAAAGAAAAGTGTAAAAAAAACATGTTTTGAAGATGATTGAGATGATGACTTTGAGGATGGTTAGCGGTGACCTTTAGTATCGAGGATAAACCCAAGCCCTGCCGTGTCCGATGGGAAGATCCTGTCCACCGTGATCCTGCTGATGGTACTCAGTGGGTAGAAGCACCTCACCGTCAGCCTGGGTCACAAAACAACAACATTCATCAAATGTATCAAATCAAGCCAACTTTATTCATAAAGAGCTTTTTGTGCAAAACTGCAATACAAAGTACTGAACAATGGCAGCAATAAAATGGGTTGAAACTTTTTTTTTTTTTACTGTTTCTGCATATATTATAGGCCTGTTTGTTTACAGTTCACAAGCTGTCATTTCCATCAGACTCTCTCCTGGGAACTACAGAGCAGTCGTTCAAATGTTAATCTATTTAAAATATACGTCCTTTGTGTGGGTTCATGTGGTGAATCTACATTTAAATGTTGATGATTACAAGCTTGAGGAAAAACGTGATTCATTGCAAATCGTACGGTTCATTCATAGTCCAATGAACCCGACAAGCGAACCGCTCATCTCAACTCCTACTTGAACTTGGAGTCCCTGGAGATGAGCGCCGCTCCGTCAGCAAAGAGTTGCCTGTCGTAGAGGATCTCGTTCTCGTACGCCATGAAGGAATCAGTCACCTGTCAACAAACCACACACAGCAAAGCCCTTCCCTCTAATTAAAATATTTGGATGACTCACCATGTGCAAGTAGATTACATTCAGATACAATGCAAAGAAACACTGCTGTTTCATGCAGTCACTCTCCCACTAACCGCAAAAATGCCAACCCAACCTCTTCATTGTCAGTCACCATTTCTGGTGACTGCATGTTGGTGCTTTGTCACTTTCTATGGTAACATGCCAAATACAGATCCTTGTTTTACAAGTTTCCTCTTGCAATGCGCAGTGTCATTATAGAACTCTTCAAAATCAGTAATTTAGTAGTAGTACTCTAGATAGTCGGATGTTTAGGGACATGACCCTACCATGATCCTCGTTCCACACGAGTTGAGACTGAATTCAAACAGAGCTCTGGATGAGTCCATTTGTGTGGGTCTACAGGATCTGTCCAGGAGGGTGGTGTGTTCGGGCTGCACTCTGGGCAAGGTCACAGTGGTAGTGGCGACCACTGTCATGGTCCCGTCTGAGGAACAAACTGAACACAGAGACAAACACTACAGTTCTAGAGCTGTAGTAGAGGCCATGTCCCATTTGTCTCAACTGCACCCTCTATACTTGATGTAGGTGTCCCTCCCAAACAGAAAGGAGGGGGAAAACAAACACTACAAAATGGGACACGCCGATTTGTACAGACATCGCAGAATCGCAAACTTATGACATTTGAGACATTCCAACAGTTGTGTGATGGAGAGTGACATTATTAGCCAATATGTGACGAATGATACGCAAGCTAATCACAGTAGAGGTTTGGGGTAACTTTACCTATCAGGTCCTGTGTTTCAAACACACATCGGGGTGACAGGGATGATTGGAGAGCGAGTGTCTTGGCATCCCTCACAAGAAGCTGGAATGTTCCATAGAAGTCTTGCAGATTAATATCCTAGAAACAAATCAAACCGTTCAAAGTTAGACATGTAAAAGTGTTTTTAGTCTGTAGTGTCCCTCTTTTTGAAAAGGTTTTATAAAATGTTTCACATTGATTTCCGTTTGATTCCTGGGTTTATATTTTTCAATCTTAAATATTGTACTTGTCGCCGTTTGAAATGTGTCACTCGCTGTCCTGTCAGGGTTCTTCCAGTCTACCAGTTTCCTACATTACCCAGAATTACTTTCTGCACCACCAACTCTTCGACGAGCCACACTGATGCATTCTGGATGTACCAGTTCTGATAGCTTTGTTTGTCCTCATTATAAATGGCCAAATTATGCTTCTGCATAGGGCAGACTAGGCATAGGTTCACCTCTACTAGTCAGCTCGCTTCATCTTTCCTGCCGTTTGGATACATGTTAATTTGTACGACACATAATCCTCACATTATAAAGATCTCCGGACTGCACTGACTTTTTTGGACTAGGCTCAGAATCACCAACACAGAACCATAAAAGCAAGCACAGGCTTACAGTCCCACGGCAGCCATTTCATGCACAAATTTAAGTCAGGCTTGACTGCCAACCGTGGGGAGGTGTCCATATAGCTGTGGGGAGCTCGTACTTCGTAGGTGTAGCCAATGGAGAACACGGGGACTTCCAAGGTGATGCTCTGGGTGTCGTTGTACAGCCCATACCCCCTTATGTCAGCCAGCTCCAGGGTGAGCGGGTCAGCGCCGACACCAACCTCCCAGAGGAACTCCATGTGGGGACCCTTCCAGAGGCTGAAGGTGATGCCTGTTGGTGTGCACTCTGCTCTAGGCTCGGGAGCAACTGCTCAGAGCAAAAAAAATAGTTTGTCGAGTCGTTTAGAAACATCTCGACAACTTGGTACGTTGTTGTGCAGCACTATACTACCTCCAATTTTGCACATTTCACATTGTATACCTTGATTCTTCCTCTCAGCCCAACTTCCAAGTCGCATTGGATAAAAGCATCTTCTAAATAACTAAATGTAAACAGCAAACCAGAACATAAGACGTACTCACATGCGTTGTCGAGTTTCGCCGATACAAAAATGTGGTGGTAGTACGATAGTCTCTGTGGCAGGATTGTTAATGTGTAGTTTAGGTTCATTGAGTACTGCACATATCCTTGGTCCAGATGCTGTCGGAAAAGTAAACTGTCAAAATAAATGTCATAGCAATAGACACACGCACATATACAGTATATTGTCTAGTGGTTAGGGCATTTGACTCTCAGCCATAGGGTTCTGGGTTCAATCCATGCTTCCATAGCCAACCTGTAGGCTTCCTTGAGCAAGATGCCCCAACGCCTATCTGCTCATCTAAAAGTCTCTATTAAGTCATTCTGGATAAATGCTACACATGTCTGCTAACTGAAGAAATTATAAATGACAGCAAGTGAAGAGGGCTACTCACCATCCTGTGCACGATCCTGCTGTCGAAGGGGACCCGTAGTGCGTAGCCTTGGCTGCCGTTGTTATGGATAACCTGAGAGATGCTGTATTCAGGCGTAATGGCAATGGGCAGACGTCTGTCGTTGACTTTCACTTCTGCCAAGGTCACGTCAAAGGGGATGTTTCCCAGGTACACGCCAAACACACGCTCTGCATCTACAGTTTCTAAAACAAAAGAACACAACATACTCTTTTCGCAAGGACAATACAACAGTGTACACATATTTGCCGGCTTTGTAGTTTGTGTGCTTGATATTTAACACGACTAGAGTATATTCAGGTTAAGCTTGGATCTAATAGGTTTGAAATTCAAACCTGTGGCCGCTACAAAGCATGTTGCCTACGTGATTAGCTCACTAGCGCCATATCTTCACTAGCTCTTCCCTATTCAGGGTTAAAGTTAATTCAACACTTGCGCTTACGGTCGAGGATGAAAGGGTGTCTGCAGCGTAGCGGGGTATCCAGGACCCTCATCATCCGCTGCCTGGTCTCCACCTCGCTGCCGTCGTCGTACAGCATGGAGAAGACATGTTCGTAGAAGAGGAAGATGACATACATCTCCCTGTAGACGTTGTTCACCACCATGCTCTGGACAAAACCATTCAGACACATGATTAAGATTCAACCCCCTCATCTAGTTCAGCCATTTTTAAGCCACACAATTCATGCCATGCAAGGTTACCATGACAACAAACAATCTCCACCAATAATGTGACACGTTGATTGCTTTATTAAACTTAACCAACTATTACAGGACATTTTTTATCTACCCACTAGTGACTTGACAATCGGTAGTGTCCACCCAGATGTACAATAGTTTGATCCAACTCCACCATCCCTACCAGTTGGTACCATCCACCAAGGGGGTTAGGACACTCCTGGGGACCCAAGGAGTTGACGCACCAATCATACATCCGAGTGGACACGACACTCCCATGTTGCTACTAGTGGGTAGATTTTGGTTAAAATGGGGCCCCATTAAACTCACCTGCCTGTAGCCACCCTCCGATCCAAAGGGTATCCCAATCTGGACCAGTGGGCCCTGCTGGGTCCTGGTCCAGCCTCTGGCTACAGTAATGTCCCAGTCCACCAGACGGCCTTCCACTCCCAATGCGATGCTCCGACTCTCGAAGCCCACTCCAGCCCAGACCATTGGGGGCATGACCTGGGGGGTGTCCCATAGTAGCCGAGACCCATCAAATGTTCCAGAATCTGGAAAGAATAATAACCTTCAGGAGTCGGCTTGAAGGGCCCCTATTTTACCACGAGGTGTGATGTTGACAAGCAGTTAGAGATTTCAGTGGAATTTTCAAAAGGGAGCACAACATGTGCCCTCTTCACGAACACTTACTGACTGTACAAGCCAATGAAAGGTCACTCATGACCACAACCAGCTTCCGTCGGAAGAACAGCACCACCTTGATGACCTCGACTGGCACCCCATGCACCTGGAGAGGAGAAGACAGTAGTCACCCATCCACCCAATACAGACATCCACCCTGAGACACTCTTTGCATTGTACCATTTAGTTATTTAGTCTTTTTCCAAAGAGACTTTCAGTGAATTGGTTTGACACAAGTAAATCTTGAGCAGTTAGGGGTTAAGGTGCCTTCACTTGAGACACATCAAGGCACCGTGCGCCACCCGCTCCATTGTTTTCCTGTGGAGAAAGAAGCGGCGCAATTTCAGGGGGGGGATAATGCGCCCAACCTTGCTACGCATTGCCTCGCTTCGAAGTTTAAATGATTTCAACTTTGACCTGGCACGCTAACGCGCTAACCAGTAGATTTGCTGCACAGTCCGAAAAGACAATGTTTTGAGCTGTGGGGGATTTTGTGTGCGTGTTAAACTTGCCGCGCTCGAGAACATGTCGCCCGACTTTGCAACGCACGGTGTCCCACCGTGTCTCAAGTGAACGTAGCTTCAGGAAAGGAAAAATCGAAAAATAGTTATCACATTATTTCCAGTGACTCACGAGCACAAGCTGGCAATGGGGCTGTTTGTAGGGAGAGCGAAACACAAGTCTCTTTGGCGAAGCCGTCAGACTGTAGCCCAGTGCCTGGGCCTCGCTAGCCGACAAGATGGCCAGGTCGTTTCCTGCTAGCAGAAACATCAGCTGCCAGGCAGACGTAGCAGTTTTCTGAGCCTGGAGAGAACGTAGCATTTAGCAGATTGACATGTTGGTTTAGAGTGCCGCTCTACAACAAAGCTAAGCAAAATATGCCAAAAAAAACAAACAAAGGATCCATTTCCAGTATTAGTCTGGTGCAGACAACATGTTGGTTTACCATAGAGAGTACACCCTTTTGGATCTCCTTGGAGCCTCCACGATAACCTTCACAGGGAATGTCTCGATCCACACTCACCTGATACAAGAAAACAAACATCACTAGTAGCCAATGGAAATCTATCCAGCTTACCTGACACACAGGTAAACATTCATGTCTTTGCCCCCTTTTGGTTACGCTTGGGCCAATAGGAACTTTTAAAATAGCTTTCAAGCACTACTACTACTACTACCACCACCACTCTTCCTCTGAGGTAAATACATTGGATGTATACCTCCATATAGTTTAAGTGGTAAATATGTTGGCTATTGTACCTCATGTAGATTGAAGGTAAATATATTTTTTCCCTGTGTCATGCACACAAAGTGCCCAACCATCATGCATCACTGCATCACAGCTGCAGTGGTCAGACATTAGAAAAAATATTTTATAGCATATACAGCAAAAATATATCTTCTCTCCCAAGCTTGGCAAATGCTGCTACAAAGAAAAGGTTCCCTTCCCAACGCATAACTCAACTTTCATAATCATCCAGCCAAAAAGAAAACAAAATCGAGGATATTTTACTACAAAGTCCTTCCATTACATCCTCCTAGACAGGACAGCAAAACAAAAACACACAATCTCATTCTCAATTTCACCTAGCTCACAGAACAAAGTCTGGCCTCCTCTGGCATCCAATATGTTGGATCTTGTACCTTCATGTAGTTGTAGTTGTAAAGTCGTCACATCTTGTACCTCCATGTAGTGTTCCTCACAGAGGACCTCTCTCTGGGCCAGGGCCAGGGAAGGAGCACAGGTCTTGGAGAGCGGCTGGCTCCACCACTGCCCCTTGGCGTTCATCAGGATGATGTTTAGGTTGAAGGTGAAAATCTCATCGTTCTGGAGAGGGGTCCATATTAAGTGGATATTAAGTGGAGGAAGGTCATGGTTTAAAGGGCAACTGTCATGCTCAGCTATTTTCTAATACAAGAGAGTTCAGCGTTGTAAGCGTGTTGCGACATCTGCAACATCCACAAAGAAAATCCTGGAAAAGTGGGACCATTGACACAATTGGTCCAGGATTCGCATTCTCCAAATCGGACCGATGACATCAACAGTCCAATTTTGACATCATTATTTCATGGACACCAAGTGAATGTTGCAAACTATGATTTTTCACAACACCAGGAGTACGAGCACCACCTGGTTGCTGGTGTAGCAGGAGTAGTAGGAAGCTCTAAAGGTGGTGTAGCCGTCCATTCTGAATTTACTGATGGTGTAACCACAGCTCGCTGCAGTCTGACCACTGATGGAGTAGACCACCTGGTTATCTGGAGACAGACCACACAGAGGACAGACACACAGAACCCTGGTAGTGAGTGGGACCATCTAAATGGGGGATAGGGTGTCAAAAGGTACTGGGTTCAAAGTCCACAGCCAGCACTGTTTTGGTTGTAGAGAAGGGCTGACGGCACTATAGTTTGCATTCCGTTGTGAGGCTGCTGGAAATTATAACAAAATGATTAGGGGATGTCTCTACCAACCTACAGCCTCAAACTGAGGCGCCGCTCCCGTCGTAGCAACATGTAGCCACAGGTAGCGATCCCGACACTCGGACTCCATCACAACCTCTGGCTGCCCTGATAACCAATAGCAATGGGTTGACACATTGTTTTACAGGCAGTTTGTAGTACAGGTAGTGTGTGATGTGATTAGTCTGTTTTGTAGGTAGTGGGTTGTGTAGGTAGGTAGAGTGTAGTAGTTGTGTAGGTAGGTAGTGTCAGTAGGTCATTTAACATAAGGTGACCAGGTTTCTGAACCAGGTTTCAAACTATCTAAAAAAGGGGACAGTCACATTTTGCCTATACATCATGTTGGGCATGCCCAATGGTTTACTATGATAACTCTATAGATTTAAGCTTTGTTATACCAGCCAAAAAACAGTCAAAGTAGCTGTTTAAAAAGGGAATTGTTTTATATTGTTTATGATCAGTCATGCCTGCTTATGGCATACAGTCGATAGACATGAGACTAATTACCAACTGTCTCGAAATTAATTTTCATGAGCAGGCTAAAAACTTTTGCCTTTTCAAAATCTTTAATTATGTATTTTAAAACGGCTGGTCACCCTAGTTGAATAGGTAGTAAGGTAGGGAGTTTCCAGGCGGTATTCTCTTACCTCCCTTATCTCCTGCAGCCTCCAGCCTCCAGCCGATACAGAGCAGAAGCAGTCTGAAACCACAGGAAACTTTGCATTTCAAACACTAGAGACAGTTTGACAAGTAGCTGTTGTTGAGACAGTGACTTACCCAACACAGATGTTAGTATTGATAGCCATGGTGGGTCTTAAGAGAAGCCACCAGAGGAGATATATGTTGAGACGAACGTGAATGAGTACAAACATTCAGTGTGTTCTTTCCTGGAGGGACCTGTTGAGCTAAGCACCTGGAGGCAGGGTGTCATGGAAACGCCAGGACAGTTTAATTGGACCAAGGTGTGGCTAATTGAATGTGATTGGTTGATTGTTTTGTGTGGCGTCCTGCTTTGCACATTTAGCATGATAAAAATGTGGTTGGTTAGGATCCCGGGAGTTTAGTCATAGGTTGTCAGATCTGTCTTCACAAAATCCACTGTGTAGTGTGAAGTGTGAGCAAGCCTGTTTTGATTACAGTTGACATTAAATGGTTGACATTCCCTCGAACTTTTGCATTTGCTCCAATATTGATTGTGTGCTTTAAAGGTTCGCCCACTTTGTAAGTCACTTTGGATGAGAGCGTCTGCTAAATGACAAATATACAAGTAACATCAGTGGTGATATTAAAGGGCCCCTGTTTCACCACCAGGTGTGATGTTGACTAGCCATTACAAGTCATGTCAAAATCTACCCTCTAGTGACATCACACATGTCCACCCAGATGTATGATGGATAGATAAGCCTACCAGTTGGTACGGTCCACTGGGATGGCTGGTAGGCTGATCTCACTATCATACATCTGGGTGGACACTCCCGCGGTGTGAGGTCACAAGTGAATAGGGTAGATTTAAAAATGTTATCTTAATATTTTTAACTTCTATGAGCTGATCATCACACCTGGTGGTCTGATAGTAGACAATGTTGACATTAGACACTAAAAGATGAAAAACCCTTATGTCACTTAAAATGGCTATTTACGTCTGTGTTCCACACCATATTCACCCTGTGTGTGTGTGTGTGTGTGTGTGTGTGTGTGTGTGTGTGTGTGTGTGTGTGTGTGTGTGTGTGTGTGT
>JAOPJH010000080.1:9910864-9930660 GCA_027122575.1 Merluccius polylepis
GTGTGTGTGTGTGTGTGTGTGTGTGTGTGTGTGTGTGTGTGTGTGTGTGTGTGTGTGTGTGTGTGTGTGTGTGACAGAGACCCCGGGCCCCCGGCCGACCCCCCTGTATGGGCAGCCATCTTGGTGGGGGGAGGAGGACGTGTGCAGCGAGGGTCTCCACCCAGGTCCGTATGATCGTCTGCTCTCTGGCAAACACTATGGGCCTTATTCACCTAGCGGCCATCTTGGTTCCATCTTGATTCTGAACACTAGCTGCTTCCATCACCCTGCTAGTGTTTAGAACCAAGATGGCTGCCAGGTGAACAAGGCAGCCATCTTGGCAAGGCAAACAATTAATACATCCTATTCTTCTGGTTTATCGTGTCGTAGTCCGTTCTCACATTGTAGTGAAGCGTTGGTGAACTAGTGAGTCAGTGAGGGTGAATTAGTAGATATTTAGTAGCTTTCGTGGTGTTGTCTAAAGTGATTAAAGGGGAACTGTCATGCTCAGCTATTTTCTAATATGCAAAAAATACTGCTTCATACTCATGTTGCAAAGAAATTGCGGTCTGCAACATCAACACTTGGACCATTGATTTTATTTTCCCAAAGCAGACTGACGGAGATCAACCATTTTTCTGTGGAAAGAGAGTTGATGTTGCTCCCAGCAATTTTTTCACAACACACATGAAGCAGTTCTCTCTTATATTAGATAATAGCTCAGCTCTAATTGAACTCTAAAGTTAAAAAGTTCAAGTTCAAGTTTTAAGTGGCTCTGAACACGGTGTTGGTGCGCTGGTTGTGTTCAGAGGCCCAGCACCCGGAGCTGTGTGACTACAGGGAGAACCAGGCCGGGTTCCCTTACCACCGCGAGGCCAGCTACTTCGAGATCCCAACCAAGGACTTCCACCAGCACCCCAAGACCCCGGAGGCAGAGCTCCACGAAGTACCCACCAAGGACACAGATATGCCCCTTGCTGCACACCTCGCCCTGGCCCAGGCTCCGCCCTCCCCACCCACCCCCACCCCTCCCGTGGTCCAAAGTCACGCCTCCTTCACCATCGAGTTTGATGACTTCACGCCGGGGAAGATAAAGATCAAGGATCATGTGACCAAGTTTACCTCACGCCAACGTAAGCAGCAGTCGCTGCATCTGAAGCCGCCGGTGGGCGCTCCGGTGGATGTGATGTCAGCGGAGAGCAAGGTGGCCGACTGGCTGGTCCACAGTGATGTCAGCATGATGAAGAAGCGGCCCACCTGCGAGGACGTTTACAGCACCAAGAGCGACCTGGCCGTCAACATAAAGACCCTCAAAGGTCAGAGGCCCACATTTTATGCAGGAGTCAATACAGGATAGTCTCGTGGTGAGGGTGTTTGACTCCCAGCTGAACGGTACTGGGCTCTATTCCTGATGTCTGCAGCCAGATGCCCCCCACCTGCTTATTAATGAATCATTATAATTTCCAAAATAGTAAATAATTAAAAGGATCATCAACTAGATAGCTTTAAATCAAAACTAGAAACTAAAAGCTTTCATCCACAGAGGCTGGGATTTATGCATTTGCTTTTCCTGGCTATGGGGCTAGTCACTAGAATTTGTCATCCAATGAAACACAGCTATTGCCATAACCAGTGTTTCACCAGAGAGGGTTTTTTAAAGGGTTGTTCTTCCTGTTCCAGGTCACCATCACGAGGACGGAACCCAGAGCGACTCTGAGGACCCGGTTCTGGGAGAGAGGCGGAGCAAATCTCACCACTCGATCCAGACCGACCAGTCCGAGGTGTCACAGCAGACCGTCCAATCGGGTCAGTCTGTCTGCTCCCAGCAGGCGGTCCACCCTCCTGCTGTTGTCTCCCCATCCTATCCTGACTCACTGTCCCAAAGTCCCACGCAGAGCCACTCACCCCCCAACCAGACACCCACCCAGGGGCCGCCCAACCAGGTGCCCCCCAACCAGGTGCCCCCCAACCAGGTGCTCCCCAACCAGGTGTCCCCCAGCCAGGGTTCCCCCAGCCAGGGGTCTCCCAGCCAGACCTCCACACAAGGGCCCCCAGAGCATCTCAGCCAGCAGGCCTTCATCATCGAGTTCTTCGACGACAACCCGCGTAAAAAGCGCTCCCAGTCCTTCACCCACACCCCGGCCCAGGCGGACTCCTACTCCGCCCTCAAGGCCAAGATGGAGCGACGGAAAGGCAGCGAGCGGCCAGCCTCAGTGCACGGCCACATCACTCCCACCCAGCAGGTGACCGTTCCCCTGAAGACCCAGAGCCACCAGGGCCACCAGGGCCACCAGGGCCACGGGACCCCCCAGAGGTCCAGCTCTCTGAAGAGGGAGAAGACGGAAGGGGAAGCTCTGACCTCCTCTTCCACCTCGCGCGCCTCCTCCACCAGACCCTTCGGCAGTGTGGGGAAGAAGTCCAAGCTGGTGCAGGAGTTCGCCGCAGAGTTCTTCAAGGATTCCAGTGGTCCGCCGTCTCCGACCAGGGACAAGGCGGGTCCTTCCCCCATGTCAGCGCCACCCGTCATGGTTTCACCCGCCTGCACCCACCTTCCCTCCCCCCAAGAACGCCCCAAGACTCCCACCTCGGCCTCGTACCCCTCCTCGCCTTCCCAGCCTGCCGCTGTTTCAAAGACGCGGACCCCCACTCCTCCGCGGCGTACCCCAGCCAGTCCTCATGGTCAACTGGCCTCTCCAGCCCGCCAGCCCAGCCCCGCTCAGGCTGCCATGCTCCCCCCAGGTCTGGTGCGAGGACTTGACCCCCGGACCCAGAGGGTGGGCAGAAACGAGGAGGACGACAGCCTGAGCGATGCGGGGACCTACACCATCGAGACAGAGTGCCGTGACACAGAGGTGGAGGAGGCCCGCAACATGATAGACCAGGTCGGTCCACAGGGGCTGGGTCTGGACGTTTAAACAGTTCTTTATGTACACACTTTAACCTGCCTGTACTCTCAGGTATAGAAGGAGAGTCCTGCTATTAAAGGTGCAGTGTGTAGAATTTAGTGGCATCTAGCGAAATGGACTTGGCAGAAATGTAATTTAATATTCATAAGTGTGTTTTAATTAGTGTATAATCCCATGAAAATAAGAATTGTGTTTTCGTTACCTTAGATGTAGCCTTTTATATATACAAAGGGAGCGGGTCCTCTTCCCCGGAGCCCACCATGTTGCACCGCCATGTTTCTACAGGAGCCCAGAAAGGACAAACAGCTCTAGAAAGGATGCATTCTAAATGTTTACTCATAATCGCTATCTTACTTGTAAGCTATGATATATAGTTTTACAGACTTAATAACTAAATACAATTTATGACGCTTGACATTTGGCTACTCGATACTGTCGTAGATGATGACATCATTTTGGAAGTTCCTACTGGCACCTTACAGGCCAGTACAGGCCACCGTAGCTTCAGTACCTACTGGCTGAGGGGAGATGGGGGGGCGGGGGGGTATTCAGTTGGTTTCAACCAACTGCTAGATGCCACTAAATCCTACACACTGCACCTTTGAATAAAACGAAAAAGTGCTTGAAGTTTATAGAATATGATACATGTTATACATATTTTACAAACAGAGGATTCAAAACATATGCCCTATTTTCAAGAAACACTACAAAGTAGAATATAAGGACCTAAACATACAAGATGTGTTTCTGACTTTGAATTGCGTTCCAGATGCACGACACACCTCTTGACCTCCATCTCTACTTCCTGTTTCCTGTCTCCCCCCCTGTGCTGCTTCCTCCTCCTCCCGCATGCTCTGACCTCTGACCTCTGACAGGTGTTTGGTGTCCTGGACTCTCCAGAGTATAGTGGTGTAAACTCCTCTGTGTATAGGCCTGTCATTAATGAGGGGAAGGATGAGCACACTAGCCTTGAGAGCGATGGTAGTGCTGTGGAACCAATGCATGGCTTTAACCCGGCCACTATCAGTGGCACCACAACTGGCCCGGTGCAGGTAAACATAAACCCAGGAAGACACGAGTGTGTAATGTTTGGGAGAACACCACTGCATGTCCCAATCCACTGCATGTCTTCCACTTGATGTACACCCTATGTTTCTCCTGACCCTCATCTAGTAGATCTTCTATTTTGGATGTTTTAAGTGCTGTTCATTTCCATCCTCATTCCCATGATTTTGATTAAATGTTGTGTTGCAGGTTCCTCCTACTCACACAGCGGGCCTGGAGGGCCCTAAATGGGTCTCTCGCTGGGCCAGTCTGGCAGACAGCTACGCCGAAGGGTCTTCTCCTCCCTCTGTAGGGGAATCTCTGGAAGGTGAGTTTGTGAGATCTTGTTGTTGGCTTAAGTTGAGTAACAAAGTCTTTCCAAATGGCCATGTGACATAATGGAAATACACACTCGGCAGGAAACATAGCTAGTTTTTAATGCCTCGTTGGATGCAATGTTATCCTTAGATTCTCGACTCCTATCGAGCCGGTCGATGATGAGCCAGTCAGAGTCAGAGTCCAGCCAGGTTTCCCGCACCAAGAGGCTGCTACCCCAGGTTCCTCCTGCGGAGAAACCTGAGAGCAGCACCCCCAGCATACTGATCCAGCAGGACTCGTACCCTGGACCAGAAACCCTGGACAGGGAGCCCAGCGCCCCATGCCCTCCAGCGTCCGGCCAGTTGCTCAGCATCCAAGATGATGTGGATCCAGACAGCCTGAGCGACACCAGCCGCTCGGATGATGGACCCATGCAGGAGCGAGCTCAAAGGACCCAGGCCAGGACTACGGCGAAGGCCTCTTCCAGAGCTCCTGGCCCTCAGGTCAGACCTGCCGAGAGGGTTTCTCCATCCCCATCTACCAAGTCCACCTGTTTCTACATCGGTTCTAGCAGCCCAGGACCTGACCCAACCCAGAGTCTAAAAGAGGCCCCATCCAAGACTCCGCCCACCACTGTTCTGATTCGACACCTGAGTAGCCACGAACCCCGTAGGACAAGTGTCAAGCCCAATAGCTCGGCCCCCAACCTCCAATTGCAGGACAAGGATTCTGTCCCTACGAAAGACAGCTCATTCGTCAGACAAGAGAGCTTCACCAAAGACCGTCCCAGCGATTCTGTTCAGAAGAAAAAGCTCCCGCACATCTCCAGCCACCCGTCTATCAGAGACCTGGAGCAGAGGAAGGAGGCTGTCCAAGACAACTTCTTCAAGGAGTCTGAAGGAACTCTGTTCCATTCCTCTGGTTCTGGTCGCAGCTCCAAGAAAGGAGGCTCCTCCAGCCACATGGGAGACTCACTGTCTGGGGAATCGGACGTGGACACGGCAAGCACAGTCAGCCAGGTGAGCAACAAGAACACACCCGTCACATCTGTCTCCAAGAAGCGTTCGGTCGTCAGCAGCCTTCAGAAGGAGAAGTCCTCGTCCAGTCCGTCCATCCAGGAGAAGGGACGCCAGCTCTCCGCTCGTGAGCGTCTGTCGGAGAAACGTCGGAGCCAGGTGGGGTCAGATGCATCCGGGAAAGCCGAGGCAGCCAAGCGCTTCCACATGCGCCGCAGTGCCGGGAACCGGGGGTCCCTGGACCTCTCCGAAGGCCAGCCGGGTCAGAACTGGGCCGACAACATCTCCTCCGACCATGAAACTAGCTCTCGTCCGTCCAGCCGGACTAAGAAACTCATTACGACTCTGCAGAAAGAAGACAATGGGAAGACGTCCAAGACGGCAGCCCAGCAGGTCTTGACCCGCTCCAACAGCCTGTCGGCACCACGACCTACCCGCGCCTCCATGCTTCGTCGCGCTCGTCTTGGCGACACCTCGGATAACGAAGGTGCCGAGACGGACCGAGGGTCCCAGAACTCGGACAACATCGGGGCGCAGTCTAAAGGCTCATCTGAGAAGAAGCTCTCTCGGCTGGACATCCTGGCCATGCCCCGCAAGAGAACCGGATCCTTCACGACGCCCAGCGACAACGAGGCACCCCCCACTGGGCGGACCAGCTACTCCGGTCGGGCATCGGAACCCGGGGGCCCAACCAGAAAGACGTCGGTGGGCGACGCCAGGCAAGCCGCTACTAAAGGATCTGGAGCTGCAGCAAAGCAGACTGCTAGCAGAACGCGGTCCAATGGAACTAAATACTCTGGAACGGGTTAGTACTGGCTACCCATCTTACCCATCTCACCTTTAAAAAACAATATAACATCCGGTTCTTTAAAGTGAGAATAGACACATATAGATACAAGATCAGAATATTGCATTCAAGGCTCTGATTCAATTTCAGCGTCTATCCACGCTGAAATTGCTATCCACCGACATTCAAGGTTGTGGTGAAATTCCTGAGATTCAATAATCATTTAGAAAAACTAATCATATTATTTTCATCAGCTGCTCGCCGGCGGCAGAAGGGTTCGGACTACTCTTCGTCCTCGGAGGAGGAGTATGAGACCAGCCCCAGTACCCCTAAACCCAGACGCTCCTCACAGCCCTCGGCGCCCTCACAGCCTCACCGCGGGCGGACCGCCCCCTCCCGCCCCAAGTCTATCTCCGTGGAAACCGAGGACGACGACCCCCAGAACGATGTGGACCCCTACCAGAACTGGACAACGCACAGCGCTGAGATCGCAAAGTAAGACCTGGCTCTGCCAGTCATTGTCTATCTACCAGGGGTTCCCAAACTCTCTCATGCCGTTTCCATGGTTACCATCACAATATTAGACTAATCTAAGGAATACCCTGTGTTGTAAGGGACCGTAGCAACAGTCTAGTGGATTAGGGTGTTTGACCAGCCACCAAGGTTTCTGGGTTTGAACCCCAATGTCCCCAAAGTAAGAAGAAAGAAAGCAAGACAACCCCTACCTGCTCCTTAATGAAATGTATATGGATTCACTTGTAAGTCGCTTTGGATACAAGTGTCTGATAAATGACTCTGTAGTAAATAGTAAAACCAGTAATCTGTGTGTGTCCGGTTCCTCAGGCTCAGCCATGACCTGGCCAAAGACCTGGCCATCCTGGCGAGGGAGATCCACGACGTGGCCGGAGACGGGGACCCTCCGGTGGCCACCACTGGGACCCCCATCTCCCCCAGCTCCCAGCCCAATACCCCTGCCTCCCCCATCTCAGCCAGGGAAGAGGTGGGTCACCAGAACACCCCACCCCCCATCACCACCCCCTCCAGCACCTACACCCAGGAACCCAGCCTGGGTTTCCAACTGAAATGAGACGTTACTGACAGAGCTCTGTTGTATTTGGTGATGTCGCCAAGGTTTGACCAGTGCTTGGTAAATAAGAAGGCAGAATGGTAATCGGTAGTGTGAGGTGGTGTGGTATTTATTACTGAATATAATAGTGTGGTAGACAGTTTTCAGTACTGTTTGAGCTAGTGTGGTTTAAGTACAAGTTGTGGTATTGTGGTAGAAAGTAAGGTAGTGAGTTATTCAGTAATGTCAGAGGTAGTATGGGATCAAGTACTGTTTGTGGAAACAAATACTGCTTGAGGTATGAAGCACTGATTGAGGTACACTTTGATTCTGCTCACTTAAACTATTTCCTACCGTTCCCAAAACCATTTCATAATCAGGAAGTGAACTTTGTGTCTGAATAACACCGTGGTCTCTAGCTGATCACCGGATTCTCATCCACATCTCTTTGCTCTCCGAACAGAGGCAACATCCATACTCTCCAGGGGTTCGACCATCTCAGGTGTCTATCTATGACTCATTAGTCTCCCCTGTCTTCTGATTGGTTCCCCTTACCACCCCCTCCCTCTAACCACCAATCCTAACACGTCTCCACCCTGCTTGGATTGCTCCAGGGCACTAACGTGACTTAACAACAGTTGAAACCGCACATGAATGGGAGGTTCATGGGTCTGGGCGGTAACTGTTGACCAACGCTCTCCTCTGCACTTTCCTTATTCACACCTTGTCCCAGCAATACTAAAACTCACTGCATATATTGTTTTCCACCATCGCAAACGCATGTTGACTTGGATGCATGCATTCACACAGCACGGCTCTTACTGGTACTGATACTGGTCCATAGAACCAACAATGCACTTACGTTCCATAGAACCACTAACCTTCTGGTCCGCTAGTACCACTCACCTACTGGTTTATAGAACCACTGACCTACTGGTTTAAAGAAGCTGGTTAATAGAACCACTGACCTACTGGTTAATGGAGCCACTGACCACTTGGTCCACTAGAACCACTGACCCACTGGTTTAGAGAACCATGGACCAACTGGTTTAGAGAGCTACAGTAGAACCACGGACCTACTGGTTTAGAGAACCACTGACCAACTGGTTTATAGAACCACTGACCAACTGGATTAGAGAACCACTGACCTACTTGTTTGTAGAACCACCGATCTACTGGTTTACAGAACCACTGACCTTCTGGTCCACTAGAACCACTAACCTACTGGTTTAGAGAACCACTATCCTACTGGTTTTGAGAACAAATGACCTACTGGTTCAGAAAACCACTGACCTACGGGTTTATAGAACCACTAACCTACTGGTTTAGAGCAGCAATGACCTTGTGGTTTAGATAACCAATGACCTACTGGTTTATAGAATGAATAACCTACTGGTTTAGAGAACCACTAACCTACCGGTTTAGAGAAGCAATGACCTACTGGTTTATAGAATGACTAACCTACTGGTTTAGAGAACCACTAACCTACCGGTTTAGAGAAGCAATGACCTACTGGTTTAGAGAACCAATGACCTACTGGTTTATAGAACCACTAACATACTGGTTTAGTGAACCACTAACCTACTGGTTTAGAAAACCACTGACCTACTGGCTTATAGAACCACTGACCTACTGGTCATGGTTGGGGGGTTTCCACCACCATACAGGCCCCATTCTGACTCTGTTCTCTTTCCAGCTGGTCCAACATCTCCCTGAAGCTAGTTTAAACTACCAGAAGGTTCCACCAGGTTGTACCACTGTCTTGGACCTGGACGCAAACATGAATGAGGCGGAGCCCGGTTCTAAGCAGCGCCGTCCCTGGAACCGCCAAGAGGTCACTGGCTAGTCCCCTTTATTTACTCCTCACTTTGACAATGAAAGACCTCACTGTATGTAGACAGTTGAGTGTCAAAGGCCATCTGTAGCCACAGGAAACACTGCAGTCAGTTTTAGTGTGCTGGGAAGAGGTTGTTTTTTTTCAGGAGAGTTACTGTGTTATGCTGATGACACTGTGCTCTCCTGTTGGACCACTCTAGGTGATCCTGGATAACCTGATGCTGAACCCTGTGTCTCAGCTCTCACAAGCCATCCGGGAAAACACTGAACAACTTGCTGAGAAGATGAAGTAAGGAAACTCCAACCGGTCGACACAACCATTTAACCAGCTGGCTAGCTTTAGCATTAGGCCTACTAGTCATGATTCGGCTGTATCATTCACATGACTTTAGCATAGCATAACATTACCAACATTATCAGTGACAGAATAGCCAACATTACATCAGTGCTAAAGGTTGCGAAATGCTGCAAAGACGTTTTGGTGTTTTGATGGCGAGTCATCAAACTGTAGAAACCCTAACCCCCTAACCCTCTAACCCTTTAACCCTAACCCTATAACCCTTTCTTCATCTCTTCCCAGGGTCCTCTTCCACAACAAGGCAGACATCTGGGAGGAGATTGAGGCTAAAATCAACGCTGAAAATGAAATCCCAATTCTCAAAACGTCCAATAAGGTTGGAGCTGTCCCATATTATCCTGAATTACCATCAAGGAACTGGATTACCTTAAATAGAAAGAGCGTTTGACTGACATGTGCTTCCTTTGACAGGAGATCACTTCTATTCTGCAGGAGCTCAGGAGGGTTCAGAGACAACTAGAGGGTAAATGTCCTTCTAGAGACGATTGGTTTTCTATTCGGTTCCTACTTGCCATTAGATAGTCCAGTGACAAAGAACAGAGATCACAACTTGGTTCAATGTCCTCTCTGTGTTGCTATAGTATGTCCCGTCTCTTTACTGTAGTACCTTTGTGGAATATCCAGTCTTTACTGTAGTACTTTACATATCCTCTCTGTTACTGTAATACCAGAGTTTAATATCCTGCCTTTACTGTAGTATCTTAGCTTAGTATCATTTCTCCTGTTACTGTAGTACCTTAGTTTATTGTCCTCTCTGTGTTGCCGTAGTCATCAACACCATCGTGGAGCCCTCGGGCCTCCAGGCAGGGGCCCTGGGGCCAACGTCGACCAGTCAGACGAGACCCTCGGTGCGGGACAAGAAGCCGACCAGCCGGCCCCTGGGGGACCGGACCCGTGGAGGCCCCTCCTCGTCCAACGCCAACGAAAGCACCAAGCGGTCGTCCCGCGGGGCCAGCGGGCATCACATGTCCTGAGCGGGCCACCGTACCGCCTCTGGACGGGGGGTCCGTGTGTTCGTAGCAAGCAGCTATGTCCCGCCCACTGGCTGATGACTGACAGCCTTTTAGTACCAATGGTGTGGAGGACATCTCATCTAGACCTTCGACAACACGTCTGTAAACATCTTCTGTGGTGCGAACAAAACACAAGAGTAGCCCGCCTCTCTCTCTCTCTTTCTCTCTCTCTCAACGTCCATCTGTACTTTGTATCCTTTACAGAAACTATTTAAGCAACAACCACCGGTAGTAATTGCTTCCACATTGCACCGAATATACGAATATAAACAAAGCTATAGAAAATGATGTTATGATTATTAGTCGCTTGCACTACAGTACAGTCAGTGGACCCTGTATCAAAATGTATGGATTATATTTATTTGTGCTTTGATAATCTGTCATTGCTCTGTATTTAAGGAGGCTGGGAGGTATAGATTGTGTATTTAAAGGAAGTGTGTTTCTTGCTCGACGGCGCCCTCTGGTGGAATGACTGAAGACGCAGAGGCCAGTTCTAGCTGAATGTCAGTAAAAATTATGAAAAGATAATGCAGCTTTAAACAAATTAAAGAAATATCGGGATTCCTCCGATGCTGAACAAGACAGCTTTTGGATTCTGATTTAAAAAAAAGTTCATCTAGCTATCTCCGACCCCTAAACATGTGTCTGTAGCGTGCCTGACACAGGCTGTTTTGTTCCAATGCCTTGGTTTGTGTTTGGTCTGGAGGATCTGGGCTCCATCGCTAATATCTATACGCCTGTGCAGTTTATTTAATATCTCTTACAGACAGAGCTAGCACACCACGCCAACAAGCCCTTTACCCTCTTAGCTACTTTAGCTAAGTAGCGCAGTGGATCCTTCTCATCATCGCTATGGTAGCTGAACCATCACTATGGTAGCTGAACCATCACTATGGTAACGGAAGCTTCTCGTCATCGCTATGGTAACGGAAGCTTCTTGTCATCGCTATGGTAACTGACCCATTCTTGTCATCGCTATGGTAACGGAAGCTTCTTGTCATCGCTATGTAACGGAAGCTTCTTGTTATCGCTATGGTAACGGAAGCTTCTTGTCATCGCTATGGTAATGGTAGCTTCTTATCATTGCTATGGTAACTGACCCATTCTTGTCATTTCTATTGTAACGGAAGCTTCTTGTCATCGCTATGGTAACTGAACCATTGCTGACGTCGCTATGGTAACCTGTGAAGCACAACTAAATGACATGAGGGGCTGCTGCTCCTAGGGTCCACAGAAGTGGGGAATATAATTCACATCACCTTGTTATCAAATTCTAGCTGGGGATTTGAACCAGCAACCTTTCGGACAGAAGCCTAGGAAGGTCGGCCCTTGGCAGGACGTGCGTACGGCCTCACCTGGTGCGTATCAAATGACCCCTGACCTCTCTCGTGTGTACCTTGTGTGTGTGTGTGTGTGTGTATGTTAGCTGTAGCTCATGGCTCATTTACTGTACAGAACGGTACGTAGCGCTCGGTGGAGCTGGGGCTAGTTCACCAAACGTGCACTTTCTTTCTTTCTTTCTTTCAGTTGACCTGAGTTTGCTGGACGGGTGGCTTAGTTTTGTTTTGCAGTCGTCGATGGTGAAGTTTAGATGTCTTCAACCAATGAGAATGTATTGATTTCATCACCTGCTCGGAACGGGGCACCTGATTGGCAGCTGCTGTAATGATGTAACTCTTGCTGCTACTCGGTGATTGGTTAATTGGTGTTTTACTTGATTACGCTTCACGTGCATGCGACAGACAAGCTGTCACCGCAGACCAAACCGTCGATATTTACTAGCTGATGTAACCGCCACCCGAAACCTTTTTTATGGCTTTGAGCGTACGATGATGTTGTTCATCTTGAGTGACAGATGCATTTGATTTACAGACACTCATTCCTCTCACCACATTCTTTGTAATAAACTTCTTCATGCACTTCTGTGTGTACGCCTGTCATTTTTTTCTCTTTCTAACGATACTGTGACATTAGTCATTTGCCAGATGCTTGTATCTAACGCCACTTCCAGTGAATTCAGACCCATGTCATTGAGGAGCAGGCAGGGTTAGGGGGCATCTTGCTCTAGGATGCCTACAGGTTAGACACCCCAACGACGACACTATCCTACCCCAGTCCTACCCTGCATTCATAACAACAAAAACAATGCATTTAGGCATTGAACCACACCATCTTGCCAACTGTTTAGGATAGACACAATGAACTCCCACTATACTTGGTTCAGTTTGACTGGAGCAGCCTGTGTGTCCACTGGGTGGGAGCAAATCCTCTCTAATCTCCCTGACAGAAACCCTGCGGTCTCCTCTCTCCTCCTCCAGGAAACTGCAAAAACTCAACCACTAGGACAATGCATGGATGGAACACACGCACACGCACACACACGCACGCACACACACACACACACACACACACACACACGCGCACACACAAGCTGACTTACAACAGTGACCTAATGCTAACTGGCACACTATAGGTATGTCGTACTTCTCGTCACCAAAGGACAGATTTGCAAAAAAGTAGTTAATTCTACTGCAATGGATGTCAGCTAATGCATTCATTCTTCACGCAGACAAGGCGAATCAGTGAGTAAGACAGCCGGCGGTCTGACTCACTGATTCGCTTAAAGCAGCTGGCGGCAATCTAGAGTGTGTAAGGGGAAGAGATGTGACGCGTCTCAGTGTAAATCAGCGTGCGTGAAATAAATGTGGGGGGCAAGTGTGCAAGTGTTTACCACTGTTCTCTGTCTGTCTTCCTTTGTGTGGATGCTGATGTTGTTCTGTGTGTTAATAGGATAGCTACCATGGGATGTTTTAAGTGTCGTTTCTTAAAAATAAAATCAGTAGTCTCTCTCTCTCTCTCTCTCTCTCTCTCTCTCTCTCTCTCTCTCTCTCTGCGCATGACGGAGTGAGTGGGCGGAGCCGAGCGTTTGGGTGAGTGAGTGTGACTGTTGGCCGCTGTGCCAGGAACAGTGTTCTATCTTTTTTCTATCTTTTTCTATCTCTATGCTTTTTGTATTTTTACTTTTCTTCTTTATAGTGTTAAGGTTTTGTTCAGCTTGAATTAGTTAAGTAACACGGGGTGAGGTTTTGGTTGTTGGTGTTATTCGTTTTACCTGGGCGTCTGCTTCCAGTGTTTGGTTGCAGCCGCCCCAGGTATGGAGAGTTTCGGAAAACTTACGTGGCGTCATGCTGTTAAACTTGCATCGACTGCCAGTGTGGAAGTTTGTAGCTTAGCTGCAGGAGTTGTTATAGGGTATGGCAACATTCTGTCAGCCGCTCGCATGAACAATGCGATTGTGCTGTTTTTGGATACAATTGAGTTGGCTAACGAGCTGATTGAGAAGGGAATAGTGGTTGACGACATTTTTACCTCCGTCCTTCCTCTCTTCACTCCATCGAAGAAAGTTACCTTGTCAAATGTTCCCCCATTTATTAAAGATGAGGTTTTAACACAAACTCTGTCACGGTACGATAAATTGGTATCCTCAATTAAAAAGATTCCAATTGGAAGCAAATCCCAGCTTCTGAAACACGTAGTGTCCTTCAGGCGATCCGTGTTCATGATTTTGAAAGATAATAAAGATGATTTGGATCTAACTTTAAACTTGAAGGTGGACAATTTCAGTTATGTTATCTATGCCTCAACAAGTGTCATGAAGTGCTTTAGTTGTGGGCAAACGGGGCACCTTGTACGTGCGTGTCCCAAAGCAAAGGGGAATGATGTGCAAAGAAATCATGAAAACACCGGTAGGGCTAATGTGGTAGAAGAACATTCTGCCGAAACGAGTGCGTCTGCTGCTGTAAATGCGGCGCCCGCTGTGGGTGCGGCGACCGCTGTGGGTGCGGCGCCCGCGGTGGATACGGTGCCCACGGTGGATACGGCACCCGCTGTATCCAGTGGGCCTGAGACTGTCTCAGCCGAGTCAGTAGGGGCAGATCACGCTTCCCTTTTAAGGGAAGAGGCGAACGGGACAGCCGTGGTTGAAAAAACAGTTCATACAGAACAAAGTGCTTCCGCAGATGACGGGGCTGAGATGGGCAACGCAGAGTCTGAGTCAGTCCACACAGAACTCGCAGAGCAGTGTTTCTGCTGTTAATTATGATGAAGTTCTTCTCTCTCTAGATGATTCCCTCATGGATACTGAGGAAAATGTTTTTAAAATACCCCCAAAAAGGAAAAGATCTAAAAAGAGCGATAATCTACTTGATCTTAGCGGGACAGACAATAGTAGTATGAAGAGTATGAAAGCGACTTTTCTGACTGTAGCGTTACCTGCAGCTTATGTCAGAGTGGGTATGCTAGTCGCGATTACAGTATGGGTGACGTCAAATCCTTTTTGAAAAAAACTAAACATGAGAAATGTTCATATTGATGACTACTTCCCTGATGTGGAGCAGTTCACCAGGAAAACGAAATCTTTCATGAGTGAGGGCTGCTTTACAAATCCTGAGTGTTTCCGTCTCAAAAAGATGACTAAGATTAACGTTTTGGTAAATAGCGATGTTCAATATTAGATTCTAATTCCCCATGTTTTATGATGATGGTGTGTATACAACTCTTATACTTTTTTCTTTTTATCATGGGTGAAATTAGTATTGCTTCTTTAAATTTTAATGGGGCCAGAGAAAGAAGCAAGAGAGCCTTGTTGTTTGAAACGATTAAAAATAATAGATTTGATGTGCTTCTTGCTCAAGAAACACACTCTGATGCCTCAATTGCTGCTGACTGGGCAAGCGAGTTTGATGGCCTGTCTATTTTAAGTCACAACTCTTCAAATAGTGGCGGAGTTGCTATTCTGTTCTCTCTGACTTTTACTCCTATTTCCTACCAGACTGAGGAAATCGTTAAGGGTAGATTTTAAAAGTCAGAGCTCAATTTGAAAACAATTGTGTTTTTTTGTGTTTACGCACCCACTACATCAATAGATAGAATGCTTTTCTTGAATATTTTGAATGATGCTGTACACAATTGTGATTCTGAGGAATTTTTACTTCCGGGAGGTGATTTTAATTGTGCTGAAAATGCAATGGACAGGAATCATGTAGAGCCACACATGCCCTCACGCAGAAGGCTCATAGAGCTGATTAATGCAAATGAGCTTGCTGATGTTTGGAGGAACTTTCATAATACACAGAAACAGTACACTTGGGTTCACTCTTACAGTAATCATTTGTCTTTGGCTAGACTTGACAGGTTTTATGGTTTTAAGCATCAACTGAGTTTGTTTAGGAAATGTGCGATTATTCCAGTTGGTTTTTCAGACCACAGTCTTGTTTTTTGTTTTATTTCTTTAAGTTCTGTCAAGTCTAAAAGTGCTTATTGGCATTTTAATAATAACTTGTTAGCCGATGGGCATTTTAGAGAGGTGTTTAGACTCTTTTGGAGCGATTTTAAGAACACAAAACCATCCTTCAACTCACTGCAACAGTGGTGGGACTTTGGTAAGGCACAAATAAGACAACTGTGTCAAGAGTATACATTCAGTGTCACAAGGGACTTAACTTATTCAATGGTCAAACTAGAAAAGGAGATAATTGAACTCCAACTTTTAGCTGAACAAACTGGTAATCAGACTTACACTGCACATTATAAAGCAAAACAGAAATCATTGGCTGACTTGCTAGGGATAAAGGCACAGGGAGCTCTGGTCAGGTCCCGCTTTCAAAGTGTGGAGTTGATGGATGCCCCGTCTAAATTCTTTTTTAATCTGGAAAAAAAGAATGGGCAGAGGAGGTTCATTCACTCTCTTCTTTCAGAGGATGGAGTACTGTTGTCCGATTTGGCTAAAATACGTCAGAGAGCAGTCAGTTTTTACACAGAACTTTACAAGAGTGAGAACTCTGATAATCAGGCGGATGACCAGGCCTTCCTTGGAGATCTCCCCCAGGTGGCCAGAGAGGCGAATGCAGTCCTTGGAAGGGCGTTGACCCCAGAGGAACTGCAGAGAGCCCTCCAGAGTATGGAGTGTGGAAAGGCACCGGGGTTGGATGGTCTACCTGTGGACTTTTATAAGTCCTTTTGGCCAGAAGTGGGTGAGGATGTGCTGACTGTTCTTAGTGACAGTCTTGCCAAGAGTCGGTTGCCACTGAGCTGTCGAAGGGCAGTACTCACTTTGCTCCCCAAAAGAGGGGACTTGAATGACATACGTTCTTGGAGACCTGTGTCAATCCTTTGTACTGAATACAAATAGCTTTCTAAAGTATTAGCAAATAGATTAAGTGAAGTTGTGGAGCAGGTTATTCACCCTGACCAGACCTACTGTGTGCCAGGTAGGTTGATCCAAAATAACATTTCTTTTATCAGGGATATATTTGATGTAAGTAAGCTGTTTAACCTGGAATTCGGTTTAGTCTCCATTGATCAAGAGAAAGCTTTTGACCGTGTCGAGCACAACTATTTGTGGAGTGCTCTGGCGGCTTTTGGTTTTGCCCTTAGTTCATTGACATGATTAGAGTTTTGTACAGTGACATTGAAAGCATACTCAAGGTTAATGGTGACTTGTGTGCTCCTTTTAAAGTCCACAGAGGGGTCAGACAAGGATGTGCTTTGTCTGGCATGTTGTACGCTTTGGCCATCGAACCCCTATTGGTGAAGTTGAGAAAATAACTTGTTGGGGTGAAAATTCCAACATGTGAAAGCGTTTTTAAAGTGTCAGCTTATGCAGATGATGTGGCTGTGCTTGTAAACGGTCAAAGGGACTTAAATGTCATGTTAAAGATTTATGATGATTTTAATGTGCTTTCCTCAGCAAAAGTGAACTGGTCCAAAAGCATAGCTATGCTGGTTGGGACATGGTTAAATGGAGAGCCAATTCTTCCAGCTGGCTTACATTGGGCCAGGAGTGGTTTTAAATATCTTGGGGTCTTTTTAGGGGATGAAAGGTTCATTCAGAAGAATTTTGACGGGGCTGTTGAAAAAGTAAAGGGCCGCATTGATAAATGGAAATTCTTACTAAGGAAGATTTCCTACAAGGGGCGTGTTCTTATTATTAATAACTTGGTGGCATCCAGCCTATGGCATCAGCTATCTTGCGTGGACCCTCCAACACACTTGCTGTCTAAGATCCAGTCAATCCTAGTGGACTTCTTCTGGGATAAGCTTCACTGGGTACCGCAGGGCATTTTATACCTAAAGAAGAAGGTGGACATGGACTTGTGCATTTACAAAGTAGGACAGCTGCCTTTCGGTTGCAGTTTGTCCAGCGTCTTCTCAGCGGGCCACTGGATTCCAGCTGGAAATTTGTGGCGTGTGCCATTTTACAGACTTTTGATGGGCTGGGGCTGGACAGAACTGTTTGAGAACTGTTTTGGATGGATGCAAAGAGATTGAATGTCAACAATCTCCCTGTGTTTTATCGTAATGTTTTTAAAGTTTGGTCTCTTTTAACAGTGCAACAAACAGGAAGCACAGGGTCCTTGTACTGGCTTTTAAAAGAGCCCCTGATATATGGTTCTGTTTTAGATATATCACTTGATAAATCCCTTCCTGCAATCACACATAGCCTTCTTAGGTCTGGAGTTGTTACTATTGAGGTTTTACTCAAGTTAGCAGTTCCAGACTTTGCTAACAATGAACAAGTTGCCAGTCAGCTGGGGATGAGGTCCATTCGAATAGTAGCCCAGCTATTGGAGAAATGGCGAGCCTCTTTATCAAGAGAACAATTGCAGATGTTGGCAGACAACTTCTGAGGGTTGTGCAGCTCAGATTGTGACGATCCTTTTCCCAATCTTTCATTGTTGCCAAATTTGGCAGGTTTTACTGGTTCTTACTTGCATGTTGAATACTTGTCTCTGTTGGGTCTGAAGCCAGCTACTGGCAAAGGGTTATATAAACTTTGTGTGAAGTCTTTTAACAAAAAGTCTCTGGACAAAAGGGTGGAAACGCCCTGGTGTTCTGTTTTACAAATGGGGGAAGATGTCCGACCCCAGTGGCGAGCACTATACAAGTCACCCTTAGCCAAAAAATGTGGGGATTTGCAATGGAGGATTCTGCATGGAGCAATTGCAGTTAATGCCTTTGTCTCAGTGTTGAATCCTGTTGTGGGTCAAGAGTGCCCTTTCTGTTTTTTGAGAGAGACTGTGTTTCATGCTTTCATGCAGTGTGAGGCTAAGGCCATTATTTGATGTTCTACAGTCACTCTTTGACCTGTTTAATTAAACTTTTTCAATGGAGACTTTTATTTTGGGTTTTAAATATGTGCGGAAACATCGTTTCAAATGTCAGCTGATAAACTTTCTCCTAGGTCAAGCAAAAATGGCGATCTATGTGAGCCGTAGAAATAAAATTGAGCAAACTTCTAATGATGACATAGTAATGATCTTCTCAATACTTGTGAGGTCTCGTATGTTAACTGATTTTCACTTCTACAAGGCCATGACAAACCTTGGACCTTTTCGAGAAATATGGTGTCATGATAGTGTGTTGTGTATGGTTGTTGGTGATTTGCAGTTTGCACATTTTTTGAAAGCATAACTTGCTCCCTGATTTTATTTATTTATTTTAAATTTGACTGTACATCGTGACAAACTGAGCATGTAGTACTTTGTGTCAAAAATGTAATAAAGGGTTTTGAAAATTCAAATTCTCTCTCTCTCTCTCTCTCTCTTCTTTATATACTATATACTCTTTATGCCCCATGTAGTTCTGATGTCTGGTTCCTCCATCTGGTCTGTGAGATGTTTCTCCTTCCAGACTGAAGGCAGCATCCACCAGAGAGAGCGAGGTGTAATGGGGTTACTAGGCGACCAGGGGTCTCACCGTATCCGTTGACGGGGTAGACCCACTTCTCCCGCTGGGGGGCGGCGCCGGCGGGGTGGGGGGGCGGTCCCTTCTCCAGGGTGGCGGTGCTGCTCCGCACGCTGCAGCCCACCACCCCCCCCACGGCGCCCAGCAGCAGCAGGACCACCATCCAGGCCAGGTGGTCGTTGATGTCAAAGCCCCCGCCCACGCTGGGCCGGGGGGACCCCCGGTACCACCCCCCCCCCCCCCCCCCCCCCGCAGGGGGGTGGTGTATATGTGGAAGTGGGTTGGACTGTTGGGGGTGGGAGTCAATGCACTCGTTCCAGAGACAGCTGAAAGAGTGGATGAGACGGTTGGTGAGGGAGGTAAGGGGGGGAGGAATGGGAAATGGGAGGTTGGGGGTGAGAGGGGGTCCTTTAAATAGGGCGTCATAGAGTGACCACACGATTGGTGACTTGCGAGGAGTTATCTTTAGGTCGTCCTGCCACCTGTTGGCCACTGAGAGAGAGAGTGACACACAAACACATACACACACACGCAGGAAAACAGCAGAGTAAAGAGAATATAGAGAGTGTGGAGGGGGGAGAAGAGAGACAGAAAGAGAGAGAGAGAGAGAGACTGAGATGAATTAAGACAAGTAAGAGAGAAGGAGTGGAAGAGAGAGAGATGTGTGTGTGTGTGTGTGTGTGGGTGTGTGTGTGTGTGTGTGTGTGTGTGTGTGTGTGTGTGTGTGT
>JAOPJH010000080.1:10151799-10161938 GCA_027122575.1 Merluccius polylepis
CCTTCAGGACCTGGTCTCCTGGTCTTGGTTCAGCCTGGTACAATGTCCCTTCAGGACCTGGTCTCCTGGTCTTGGTTCAGCCTGGTACAATGTCCCTTCAGGACCTGGTCTCCTGGTCTTGGTTTCATATGCGTGTCACTTCCTGTCCCTCACCGACACCAACAGCTGTTTAGCTTTTCATCACAGCTGTTGTGATTCCTCACACTGGGTTCATATTCACAAGGAGCCGCTGCCGTTGTTAGTTAGTTAGTTAGTTAGTTAGTTAGTTAGTTAGTTAGTTAGTTAGTTAGTTAGTTAGTTAGTTAGTTAGATAGTTAGTTAGTTAGTTAGTTAGTTAGTTCGTTCGTTTCTCGTCTAAAAAGGCAGTGCCTTTTTTTTCTTTTCTTTTTTTTTTGTACCATATCGACATGTTTTCAAATTGGCATGCTGAGCTCATCATACATCTGATCAATCAATGTGCCTGATCATCACAAAGCACCACGTGACCCACTCACAGTACTGCAGGGCTGTCTCTGTACTTGGGGCGGGTCTGGACCGGTCTGGGCCGGCTGGAGAACGTGTAGGTGCCGGTCAGAGGCTCCTTCTGAGCCCGCAGCGCGGAGCTCATCCCCCCGGTGAGAAGAGCCGCTCTCACCCGGAGCTGGGACACGGATGAATAACTAACGGCGATATATCGGACGGGGAAACTACCGGTTGGAAAGGCAGCTTCTCCAAAACATGGCCGAGAGAAGGAGAGTAAAAACAAATGTGGGTGTCATGGCAACCGTATCTAGGAACACTACGCAACTTCCCTTGGCGACCACACGTCACCCACGTGGTGCGCCGCGTGACCGCGAGGTGAGTAACGGTCATGATGGCGATAACCTTTAGCGGGCCTTCATGATGGCGAGTAAAAGTCACATTAAATCAGTACACTTAATTCTTCCTACTAGGCCTTCAAAAACGAAAGGTTGTGTGGTTTAACCCCTCGAGCGCAGCAGGGCTGGGTGTTTTAATCATGCTAAGACACCGGAAAGCCTGTTAACCACAGACATTAGCAGCTCGACATCACAGCAGCGCAGCAGTCAAATGTAGAGCAGTGAAAGTACAGTGCGATCTGCTTTACTTTCTTCACGTTCAGCAACTTAACTCAATTCTTGGCATTGCATAGGCTACTGTGCAAAATACTGTCAGTTCTATAGAGCTGGAGGTCACCACAATGACGCATTGAAGCAATTGACAACGATTAATGTCCATTAAATCATCCATTATTAGGAACTATGGACTTTTCAACAAGGCCGTACTGCGGCAGCCTCTGCTCATTACTGATGAATGGCGGACGTGGTTACGCAACAGGCGGCTTCATCTCATAACCAGATCTCGCTCAGGACCGAGCGAGTATTAACTCAATGTAAAAGTGGTAAGTTGCAGTCGATATAAAGAACAGAACGTGTTTTTTTGCAACGATTCACAGGAAGGAAGTGGCATCCTCGTATCACAACTTTTCAGAGAAAAACTTTTTCTAGGTAGTCAAGCCTGTGCACGGCAGTGTCTTGTGGCCTGTTGCACAACAGATCTAGAAACCAAAGTTGTTGATGTCCACTCCCCAAGCCTACCCTACACAAGACGATTGCTCTTGGTTTACGGAGTTTGCACTCATTTGCCAAATTTATGGTTTTGGCCTCGGTATGATAGCCCAGATTTTCAGTTGCTCATTTACTTATAATACCCCTCCTGGTAACCCTACCACCTCCCCCCACCTCTCACGCTAAATTTGTACCCGTGGATTAATCCAAAAATAATGACAACACTGTTCTCTTATTGCAGCTTTAATGTAGTGAAGGTGAATGGATGTGAGCTTAAGATAACAAACAAACAAAATGGACATAGAGATTGAATGATTGAACTAAGTACAGTTATCAATCTGCTAGATTCACTACATGAAAAAGAACAACAAATAGCATAGTAGAAAAGTGCAAGTGAACATTTTATCCTATTAACAACAATTTATTTATTCATTTACATAGCTTTTCAAGGTCAGACTATGAACCACCTTTCAAACAGTTGTACATTTGTTACCTTGTAAAAAAGTGAGTTGAAAAGAAAGGGGGAAAAGGGAGACGAAAAAAGTTCACAATAAGGGTAGTCAAACGTAGGACTCCTTGGCGTAGGGATATTCTTCGAACACGGGCTGGCTGCACCTCCGCGCCACCGCCTCCAGACGGGCTCGGGACACCGACTCCGACATGGCTCTCTGGCGGAAGGGGCGCTTCTCCACCCCGACCTGGTCCTCCTCCACTGCCGCCGCTGGTGCCGAGGAGAAGCAGTCCGAACAGTTTGACAGGAAGTCCTCGCTCACGGAGGACCTCTGGCCCTGCTCCCGCTGGGCGTCTTGTACGGTCAGCGGGCGGTAAAGCGGAGGCGCGGGCATTCCGGCGCTCTGCACTGCCTGCTCGTAGGACGGCGGACTGCGCGGCAGCTGGAAGGCTTCGATGGCCGACTGGGGGCGTGGCCGCCGCAGGGGCTGGCTTTGAGAGTCCTCCTCCAGTGTCTCGCAGGAGAGGGGCATCTCCCTCGGGGCCTTGTGGGCTGTCTTCAGGCTGCTCTGGCGGAAGGAGAAGCCGCTTGTTTTCTTGAGCATCTTCACTGAGACCTTCCCGTCCAGCCTCATGGATTGACTCCGGCGCTTTCCCTCTGAATCCAGGACCGGGCCACCATCTGTCCTGAGTGTTGCGCCCCAGCGGGGCTGGCGGATTGCCGTCAACTTGCGCGGGCAAATGGGTGACACCTGCGGGGAACTGTTGAACACTGAGCCCTCTGATTGGTTGGAGGCGGCGCTCTCGAGAGAGCAGTTGGAGGAGCGCGAAGCATTCCACGAGGGAGCCACGCCTTCCAGGAGGGGGTAGGCTGCTGGGTCGGCAAGCTGCCCGAGCAAGATCGAGTCGTCGGAGATCTGCTTCTTCAGTGGCTGCTGGTCGTAGCCCTCCCTCCTCGCTAGGGAGCAGTCATCGTGGCTCCTGGCCAGGCAGCTCAGACTGGCCCGGCTGGCTGCCTCCACCGGGGGGAAGAGGGTTTTAAGGGTGGGCTCGGAACAGCGGCGGTTGAAGGTCGGCTTGGTGAAGGCCCCGGAGGCGCAGGAAGGGACGGTGGTGGTAGAGGCGGTGGTGGAGCACGGCAGCGATTGTGACAACCCTGCCACGGAGCCCGCGCACTCGGCTGGTTCGCCCTCTGCGTCCGGGTCGGTGCTGTCGTATGCTGAGTCGTGCAGCTGAGCGCTCAGGGAGTCTGTGGACGAGGGAGCGGGGTCATCATTGTAATTTTTGTTGCTTTGTTGTTGTAATACGGCACATTTGAATCAATTCTGTCGAAACGGTTGGGGGTTAACAGCGGCACGAGTGTGTGGTGACATGTCATCAACGCACCTGAGTTGTCCTCATCGGCGTCCCCTAGTAGGTGGACAACGTTCTCTCCCAGCAGCTCGCAGCAATGTTCAATGAGGTACTGAGTGAGGTCCGTCACCTGCACGGCACAACAAGAGGGTTAGCACAACACGGCGGTTAGCATCTTTCATCAGGGATGGCTATGACGCAAAATGACAAGGAGTCGACGACCAATTGTGTAATCAAAATAAAGCCTAACAACAAGATAACGAGCTACAAGATGCAGTGCAGTACAAGTGCAGTGCTCAACACGTATTTTCTTTCTGCATTTCATACAATCCGAATGCAATATTAAACATGTTGTGTTAAACAACTCGTGATTGTGAAACCACTGAGGTTTCTCGCTGTGCTTCGCCCACAAAACTCAGAGCAGAAGGGGGCGACCCGGTGACAAAGTGCAGGCAAATCCAGATAGATATGACTAAGACTGAAAGACATATCTTGTACCTTTTCAAGCATGCCCTTCTGCTCCTCGAGGGGGGTGGTGTTCAGCTGCAGGAGTGTGGGCGCAATGCACACCGCCAGGTTGCGGGCGTCCATCTTGTTGGTGTTGGAGCGCTCCAGGATGTGATGGAGAACGCAGAGCAGCTGCTGTAGGAGCAGATGGTTGTGTACGGGGAGCTTGCCCAGAACGCTGGAGGGAAGAGGGAGGGAAGGGTGGTGGGGACAGAGGATTAGGTTCGGTTTGGCGCCTTTTTGTGTATTTAGACGGAGGACGGCTCAAAAGCAGAAGTCTGTGGTGTGGAAATGCCAACGGAAAGTCAGACAATGCTACTTCCTCTAGCAGCAAGCCTTGTCCATTCAACTACACCATGGGAGAGGGATTTCCCATTAGCACTCTTTCTTGTTTACCTCATGATTTGCGAAGACCCCTGTTGGCCTTCGTCCGCGTCCAGAGCCTTCACCCAGGAGTCGTACAGTTCAGAAACCAGCAGGCTGCCTGGCAGCTCCTTCAGAAAACACTGCAGTGGTGGGGAAAGGAGAAGAAGAAGGTCACGCCAGTGGATCCAGCAAGCCCACTATATTCTACATAATGCATACGTATTGACAAAACTATCATTATTATTATTGTTTCCGCTGTGTGAAAGCAAACACAGCGGTAATACCAGCTGCTGTACAGGAAATGCGTTGCGGCAGTAGATTGTAGGCTGCGGCGGAGGAGAACGGGGCCGCGGAAGTAAGTGTATGTACCTTGAGCAGCGCCACAAGGAGAACCACAGGCAGCTCCTCCATGTTCACCGACAGGCCAGCGTTGAGCTGCTCGCGGATCTCCCTCATGCTCTTGTTGTTTCCCGGCTTGCGGAACACCCCCTCCATGGCCGGGCCCTTCTTCCGCAGCAGCACCAGCATGTCCTGGAGGAGAAGAGAGGGGGGGGATACATGAATGCAAGTCAGAGTGTGTGTGTGTGTGTGTGTGTGTTTGTCTCTTAGAGACATTGCATGCATCTAGGATCAGAAGGTCACCTGCACATAGCTCAAGAGCCCTTCATTAGTCATTGATGCAGACTTGATGCGGCCAATGACAGCCTCAAAGGACACGTGACTTACGGTGACTGGCTTGGGAAGAGAGCTGGTGTCCGGGCATATCTTGTGCAGGGGCTGTCCGAACAGCTGGGCCCCAGAGTCTAACTCGGGTTTGGTCAAGCTCCTCCACCGCCTGCGTATAATGTTCAATCTTTTGCCGTTTTCTGATGAGAGAAATAAGAAACGATTTGATTAGTAATCTATCGAATGTACTTTGTGCTTGTGGTCTGATATCTATGTCTATATCGGTGTATCTCTATCTCTTTTGTTTATCTGTGGTCACATTCTGAAACCTGTGTGTGTGTGTGTGTGTGTGTGTGTGTGTGTGTGTATACATATAGATGTTTCTTATGTGCATACACTGGCTGCAAACGCTCCAGTGAGTTGATGTTGCAAGTCTGCAAGATTGCAAGAGTAAAAAGAGAGTTAGAAGTATTAGCCCAGTTCCCTTATCAGTAGCAGCAAGTTCTCTTTTTGAACATCCTGTGGGAGACCGAGCCGGCATAGGCAGCTATAACACCTCAGTACTATCACTCTCTAATGTTGCCACTGTTTTTTAATGAAAGATGGGTGGGGGAAGGGTAAAGTGTCATTGATATCGGCAGGCACCCTTTGAAGCTCACCGATTGGCTGAGTCAATCTGTCTTCGTGGTTAGAGACCGGCTTGCACGGGCCAGAGAGTTTGATGTTGTCCTAGTTAACACAAAAGGGGAAACAAAAAAAAAAAGAGATGTTGTGGTGACGAACATGTGAGAGGAACGTGTGTCGACGCGCACACACCCACACATGCAAACTCCCAAAATGTTTTGGGGGTTGGTTTTTTTTTTTGCAACCCAGATGCAGGTGTAAGTTGTTGGTTGGATTTCCCCAAACATGTAAAGTTAATCAAATGTCATGCATTTTGTTGTACTCACTTCAGATGGAAACTCAATGAAAGGCTCCATGCCAACTCCTGTTAGCGTTTTTGTCTGAAAAAATTCAAATAAAGCAGAGAGAGAGAGAAAGATTGAGTGCTTTGTATTTTTTGACTCCACCAATCCCATTAAAAGTCAATGTGACTAACGAACAACCTGGAATGAGTCAGGGAGGAACTCACCATGTTGTTGCCACTCAACACCTTCATGAGTGCGTGTGGTGTTGGCGTGGTAACGCCAGACGTGGCTCTGGCCTCAATAATCTCCCTGCAATTTGGGACCAAGGTTAATGCCAGGGTTTCTTTTACATTCTTATACAGTGATTTTCAGACCAGTGGTCACTTAACGAGTTATACAATTGCATAATTGTATTGTCTTGCTCAGGAACACCTTGACACTTAGGAGGAGGAGCCCGGGATCGACAACCCGCTCTCCCTCCTGAGCCACTGCTGCCCCTTATCAGAGCACATTCTCCATTTGCTACTTGCAATATCTCTGTATTTATTTTTAAAGTTTAATAAGTAAATATAGTCGGGGTAAATATACCCCAACTACTTTTTGGCACTGATAGAATCATAAAGTTGGTGTGCGGAATCTGTAAAATGTACAAAGTACTCGCATAAAATAATGAGTTCTATAACATTTAACAGATGCACAGAGATGAAATAGTTCTACCTTGTGGTAATGAAAACAATTAAAACATTATGTTTCTTCAATAAGGTTAAAATGTGTGGACTGTCCATTCTAAACTGGAGTTTTATAGCTTTTAAACAGCAGCTGGTAACAGTTCCATGATGTCCCTCCTAACAGGGATATTTCGTTAGGGTCATCGTTAGCTGTGGTACCTGTGCAGGGTGTCCAGCCAGCGCTCCTTCACTCCAGGTGAGCTGCAGGAGAGACAGACAGCATGAGGTGTACGATGTGTGAGTAGTAAATCCACAGAGAGAACGAGAGACGGAGACCGAGACCGAGACCGAGACCGAGAGAGAGAGAGAGAGAGAGAGAGAGAGAGCAAATGAACCCCCAACGGCTGCTTAAGCATCTGACTTCTGGAGCCGCTCGGGCCCTTTTCAAAACTTTAAACGGAAGCTGTGACAAGCGTCATGGCTCACACACACACACACACACACACACACACAAATCCCCGCCCTCTGTGCCATTACACCAGACACCTTCCACTTCCCCTGTCTGTGCAGCCACATAACTCGTGGGTTGGCAAAAGAAAGTGAACAGTTCCATTGTCACGGAAACACCGGCGTGACGTTGTGGCACACTTTAAAGTTTCACCTCCCGAGATGTCAAAGGAGGCTTTATTTTTTTTTATTTTTTTGTAATACTGTACTACTCCTACACACACACACACACACACACAATTGAATATTAAACAGTATTCGTCATTACACGACATGACCTTTATACATACGCCTCTTCCAAGCGACGCTGAGAACAAATAAAGCATAGAATCAAATTCAATAATAAATGAATTAAATAAAAGTGCTCAATGATACTCGAACATTGCAGCAAACAACAAAATAATATGTAAGGGATTAACGTACGGCCACACGGTCAATATTGCAAAGTATACCCCGATGCGAATATCCCTTGACCGTGGGATGTTTCCGCGAATATCCCGCGGTTACTTGGTAAAGAAATCAATAACCGTGGAGTCCTGTGATGAATCCCCACAGCCAGAGAGGGCCAGAGAGGAGAGCATGGTTGCTTTTTCGGTGGTCGATGGTCGATATCCTATTTCACAAGAGACTTGTGATGCTACAAAGAGTCAGACAACAAGTATCTTCCACTTCTCTGTTAAGGGTCATGGCATTAATCACTGCGTAGTCTCTCTCTCTCTCTCTCTCTCTCTCTCTCTCTCTCTCTCTCTCTCTCTCTCTCTCTGTGACTTGTTTTACCATTGAACCAATGAGACTGCAGGGCAGACAGGCCGAGATCAAACTGAGGAGAGAGGACAAGCGAGGACAAAGAGAGAGAGAGACTACGCGGTCACTAAGGCCTTGACCCTGAACAGAGAAGTGGAAGATATTGTGTCTGACTCTTTGTAGCATCACAAGACTCTTGTGAAATAGGAAACGTGGAATCGACCACCGAAAAAAGCAATCATGCTCTTCTCTCTCACCGAGAAAGAGAAACTAAAGGTTTGGCTGCTCACCAGAAGGAGACCATACAGAAAGTTGGCCCCCACGCCAACACCAGAGTCACCCGGAGGTCCGCGTCCCCTCCCGCAGCTTCATCCTCGACGTCGTCGTCGTCATCGTCGTCATCGTCGAAGCTATAGACCCAGATGTCTCCCAGATTCACCCTGTGCTTTAGACGGTAGCTGGCACTCGACCTGCTCTTACACACACACACACACACACACACACACACACATTGGAAGAACACAAAAGAATGGAAGACATTTGAGGCAATTCAGGATTCAAAAGGCCGAGGCTGAAGTGAATGAACTAAAAACAAAAACACACCAATGCTCAAATGCATCTTTGGAGTGAGGCGCTTCTAAGTGCTGCGTATTTAAAATAATAATTCAAGAGAAGAAATGTTGGCCATGTAGGATATGTGTCACTTTAATGCAAGTAAAGATTTCACTCATTTGAATACCTACTGCAGCTTGTGCTATGTAGACCTTGAGGCCATTAGCGCCATTAGCTTAATTTTTTTATTCAATTAAATACTTCTAATTGCTATCTTTGGAGTATCAGCTCGTTTGCGCTTGACAGTGATCAGTGTAGTTGTAAAGCAAGCCACACTATTGCTGCAGTCATTGTTTCCCCCAACAACCACTGCAGCTCATGACGTTTATTGATTGGCTGTTATTAATATTTTTTGGCTTCCTGTGGAAAGCTACCTTTAACCCACAAGTCATTGTATGAATCATAACGATTCATCAAATTACTTGAATATTAATACACATCTGCCATCGATAGAGTAGCCTAGTCCGCCCCCTTGGCAACCCTGTTTGCCAAGGGGGCGGTCTGTAATTAATCCATGTTTAATTACAGACTCATGTCTGGAGACGCATGCTGAGGAGGCTGCTGGTCCTCCAGGCCTTGATGTGTGACATGGTGACACCTGCTCACTGCAAGATCTACACTCAACACGTAACAAGCAAAGGTAAAAACACACTACTACGACAGCACAGCGGTAGTATTGGTAGTGTGTAAAGACCTGTTTGTGTAGTGGCAAAGAAATATGTTCTACTGATGATGGATGAGTGACTGACCCGAAGCTTACACACCTCATCAGAACCAGCCGACTGAAGTCTTATGGGGGCTTAGTGGCATCACGTGTCTCTCTATTGGGGATTACCAAATCTCTTTCGCATTGCTTGTTCACACCGAGGATTGGGAGGTTCCCTATTGCTATTACAGTAAAGAAAAGTCCCTAGCTTACCCGAGACATGCACGTGATTTTCCTAACTTCCTTGTGGTTTAACAGAAATTGTGTCTTTAAAGTAATGAATGAGGGTTGGTGAAATATTGTTCATGACTCAAGTAGGGAGATAAGAATCATTTTTGTGCTTTTGCTTGTTTTTGAGATATTGCAACATCAGCTACTACAGATCTTTACTACTACTATCTTTACTCTACTACAGATGTCTTCATGTTTGCTTCTAATATTTATGTCCCAAAGTAATTTACACTATTGTCTTCATAAACTATAAAGATGTGAAAATGAAGAGGTAAGGTACATTTACTCAAGTACTTAAGTACTAATTTGAGATACTTTATTTTTTCTACTTCCACACCATACATCTCAGACGTAAATATTGTACTTTTTACTGCATTACATTTATATGACAGCTTCAGTTAATAGGTACTTTGCATTCAGATTAACAATACAAAATATAATCAATAAATTAATTATATAATTATATCAATAAGGCTTTATTGGTTACTTACTTTTGGTACTTAGTATATTAAGTATATTAATGTGGTATATATAACGTAAGTATATTTTAATGCAAATCTAGCGGTGAGGTTGCAGATTACAACAAACTGCTATTGAGATGATCTTACTACACCCCCACAGTAGCGCTATGCTGCTATAAATGTCATTATCAGTTTTGATGTCGGGACATTGGTGGGCGGACATTATTGTAAAACGTATCTAACGCGGGGTAACTCCGCCCCCCAGGCCAGCTACTGTTGGCGAACAAACCCATTTTAGTCTCAACAACAATATGCAGACGAAGGCTTTATTTCTCTACAGCCGTTTGTCCGTTCTGGGCTACTGTAGAAACATGGCGGTGCAACATGGCGGCCTC
>JAOPJH010000080.1:10202861-10227201 GCA_027122575.1 Merluccius polylepis
TTTATGTTTTACTTTTTGCTCGACTAATGAAAACGTATTCGACTAAGCCTCCGTCGATCGACTAAGCCGACTATTAGTTGATAACCTGTTTCCAGATTGTTGGAACGGTGTTTGTTTTTTCGGGGAAGTCCTCGTTAAAATAATAGGATAATGCAGTGAACACACTTCACCGATGGGTCACACCGCGAGCGACATGATCAGCAGGGGGCGCTGTGGCCGCTGGCTGCTCGCTGCCTGCCGTCGCCAGGGGGGCGGGGCTTCAAGCAGCACAGCAGACATCCAGTTTGGTTGCACACATTGCAATATCACGTTTGTAGTAGAGCTATTCGGCAGGCCGGCATGACAAGCATGTTCATATAACAATTTCCACGTTTCCCCTGTTTATTATTTAGTAATCCAAATAATATTTTCAAACAATACGTACAAATGCTGTCCAATTTGTGCATGGCAGCATAATTGGAATCAGAATCGCATTGTTGGCCTAGTTTCCACACACAACAGGAACCTGGTTCTTTGCTCTCAGTCAGGCACAATATACAACAAACAGAAATGGAGACAAAGCATTACAGTTGTCCCGGTAAAGAAAGAGAGACTGGTCATAAACCGGAGAAGGAATCATGGTTCCCTATGCAAATATCGTTTTACCTGGCAGGTTGTACCGGCCCCGGAACCCAATAGTTACACCTGAAATCAACTTCCTGTTTAAAAAAACCCCCTCAAAAATGTATTCCCGTCCATTTTAACAGCGAGGCAGTCATCTTCTTTCTCACACACACACACACACACACAGACACACACACACACACACACACACACAGACAGACACGAAACATTACGGAGTTGGAATGAATGCTGGATGTAAGCAAGCCAATGTTGTTGTGGAGAGGGAGCACATCTATGGTGAGGGCGTCTGCAATTAAATTACTTTCCATTTTAGCAACCTTGCTTTGGCCCACTTTTTATGTAGTTTGTTTATTTTTGCAAGCTGCAGGGCCAGCAGAGAAGCACAAAATAATGAAGCTGGCAGGGGAAAAAAATGTATAAAATAAATAAAATATAAAACATTGTTATACCTGAACACCTATTGTATTGAAGCTTGTGTTATTCCTGGAGATCGTAGACCACTACTAGAAAGGTCACGGTTGCAATGAGCACATGGAAAGGAGTTATAGAGGTAGAAACAAAGTCGGTGCAGTGTTCCTCTGTGCCATGCAAAATGTACAACAAACATACTTGTATTATACATGAACACACCTACACTACCATGTATAAAGTGCACTTGCATTGCACAGCAACATTTAGTGGAAGAGTAGCCGACCAGAACTAGACCAAAACAAGTGAAATGGCGGATATGCTGGCCAGATGACCTATAGGCCTGTGTGCAGCTCCAGCAGTATCATCTTATTATAGCAACATGTAGCTGGTACCCGTTTCCAAAAACAGTACAGTAGGTTTTATTTTCCCCACATATAGGTCTTTTCCATTAAGACGTATAACTCCATGAGGCATTGACCTACAAACCAGTTCTGCATTAGCAAACAGTTGTGAAACCATCAGCACTTACTATCCCACTCAGCGTATTTCCATTAGCAGCATGAATACATTGCATCAAAAATAAACATTGTGTACACAAAAGGTAGGCCCTTCTCAATTGACCTTATGGCATCATTTCAATTATTCTACAGAGATACTCTGGTCACATAATAGAACAGTCCACATCTTACACAGCCCCCCCCCCCCCCACCCTTCAAAACACCCAAGGACCAAAACAATCCTTGATTAGCCAGTGATATTTCAGTCTAGGATGGGGGCAAAGGTTTTAATAAGAGAACCTGAACCTCAGCTACTGCAACAAGTCACACCGGATGCATGTTTCAACATTTTGCAACGAGAAACCCACATGGGTGCTGTCCTGATACAAGGAGGGAATTTCCTTTCATGCTTACGTTAGTGGGCTTCCCATTAAGTAGACCCAGAGAAATATCAACACAGTCAAACAAAAACAGTAACTTGAGAAACACTGATTTGGTTATTTTGACACGTCTCCGGAGACAAGGTGACAACATTGAAAGCAGATCAGGATTACTTGAAACCGAGAGAGAAACCATTTAGCAATATCACAGCTTTGGCCATCCTGGCTTCAAACCCACTAACGGATCATGACAATGAAAAAAAGTCGTTAATTCTGCAATCTTGAATATCGTCTGCATTCAATCAGCCAGAAAGCTGAAACTTTGTGAAGCAGCAGTCAACTGGAATCCTCCAGTGCCAGGACATGTGCAGAACATGACTGACGAGTAGGAGAGGGGAGTGACAGCTGTAGGCTGAATGGGACTGTTAATGCATGACAGCAGCCATGCCACGCAGGCTACATCACACTGTGCTGGAGCTGCTCAACTGGTTTGACGTGAGACTTCAGTTTACACGCTGCAGTTTACACTCCATGTATGTCACAACAGAACAGAAAACTGCTTTCGACCGCCCAAATGAAACCCATCGGTATGCACAAAAATAAGTTTCGCAAAACAACCACAAATGTCTTTTATACGTGCATTACAACGACATAACATCCTCTGTATAGTCTGATACAATCAGCACAAGGAAGAAGCACCATTCTCTCCATTCTGGTTTCTAGTAAACAGTAACCATCATGGTCCATTTAGACCAGCAACAAGCTGACTGGCAGGGGGCCACAGCTTCCCATCGCTCCCACCACAATCCAGATGAGAAAGGGGGAAAAAGAGGAAGAGGATCAAAGTAGCGACTCAATACTTGTGGGGATCTTGGGTCTACTTGACACGCATCAACTCTGAGATGTAAAGAGTAGTTTGTCACTGAGGAACTGCTCATATTACCTCAGAGGGATAGTGTGAAACCGGAGCATGTGTGAGAAGTCTCTGAGAAAGATAAATGTCAGGCGATATGGCCAAGAGAGGTCAGGCGACCAACCTGTACACGAGGGAAGCAGAGGGGTGAACAACTCGATAGTCTTCACGCTCACTGTAATGCCACTTCCTGCCTACTAATATATTATATATGTATACATTCATGATCTGAAACAGAAAATCAACAGAAGCTTTTTATTTCTGAACCTATAAACAGTAAAGAGATATAACTTAATCAACTAGCTATCATTTTTTCCTTTTGTTTTTCGCGTGTGTATCACCAATTTCAACAGTGTCTGCTCAAAAATATGAATTGATTTACTAGTGGACACAATGGAAACAAGACAATCAATAGGCCAATCGTTGATGTTACAGAGGTGTTTGTTATGAGCTGAGTGAGAGGACGCTGTCCCCTTGGGATGGGATGCTGCGATCAACACTGAATATCAAAGTATATCAAAGTATATGTGCAGTCCATATGCATTCAGCGTATAATTAACTTCAATTGTAGAGAAGAATTGTAGAACGGTATACTACTCTAAATAGTTGCGTGATGGAAAGAAAAGCCTACCAGTTGGTACAGTCCACTGGGTAGGCTGGTAGACTGATCAAGTCATCATACATCTGGGGGGACACGCCCAATTGTGATGTCACTAGAGGGTAGTGACATCACAAAACGGCTTGTAATGGCTAATCAAACTCACACCTGGTGGTAAAACAGGGCCTTTTAATCCAACAACCATAGTACTAAACTTAGATCAATGATAACACCCCCTCGAGTAGAACTGACCTTCATTCTACTTTGTCGTGGTGGGCTGAGGCTCAGCTCAAATAGTCAGCCCACTGACAGAAAGATAGGCCTCAACGAAGCAGTCTATCTTGGGAAAGTAAAAATCTGCCTGGCTGACTCTCAAGGCTTCTGGCTGCCATGGCAACTATTTCGGTGGGAGAGTGAGTCATCTTTTCAATGTCTGTCAGAGACAACAGCAGCTATGAGCACTCTGGGCTCGCTGCTAAAGGAAGGAAGAGGCATGCTCACCGCCTCATGTCCGTTACAATTTGATGCATGAGGAATGTTGCATTTAGTGGTCAAATGGTATATTTTTGGTTTTGTGTCTTCCAAGCATAGGTGACTCGATGCTTACTTTTAATATTGTGGTCACCCGATAAATAATATGCAGCCTAGTTTTTGTTCAAAATGTCAGCCTAGTTTTTGTTCAAATGTCACTTTTTAATTTCATTTCAGATCATTCTAAATTGTGAATCTGACACTACATTCACAAAACAATACATGTCTTACGCAGTCTCAAATCAAAATGTATTTTATCGAATGCCAGCAAGGCTAGCGTTATAGCCTAGCTGCTTTACACAGTACCACTAACAGAAGATTATGCAAGTCATGGTCACCAACACAATCTCCTCATATCCTAACAACATTTAGGTATTGTTAAATAACACGCAAGAACTTGCAAGTACATGGATTGGATGAGCTGAGATTGAGTGCATTGCCTGACTACGGTCAGCTAGAGGAACGCTCTTCAAATTGTGATATGGAAGCAAACTTTGATACTGGAGTTCATCACAGATATTGTGGCAAAAGATTAGGTCCAGGTTCAATTGTTCATCAACAGCAAAAATGTGCAGTTAAGCCAATAATGTAAAGTGAAAGACCCCCACACTCTTTTAAGCAAGTGCTCCATATTTCAATAATAAAGCCATACATTGTAAATATCAAATACATAGGTTAGTGAGCAATATGTTTTGAATCAAATGCAGAGGGAGCAAAGTGTGAGGGCTCTGCAAATGAAAAGCCATGAATGAACATTTTAATTTCAAAACAAACCACAAAAAGTGACTTTGAGGCGAGTCTAGTCATCCATCTATAAACACATCAGTCCAGCATCATCAGGCCTACGATGGGGAGAAAACAACACACTGGTTGATTATAGCAACAAAGCTAACAGGGATATATGGGTGCTGCTGCAGCAGCATGCCATGTTGGTGGATCAAGTTGAGCTTGTTCTGTGTGCATGGTCGTATAGGCCTGTCAAGGACTTTGTAGAATATCAATATGCAGTCATTTTTAATATAATAACTCATATTTAATTTCATCGCAACAATGTATGAGCACACAATTCAGCATTTCTTAAAAACAGCTTTCAAACCTATAAATCGGTAGGATGCAAAAAAAAAGGTTACTAGACAATTTAAGGCCAATTTTAAGGGTTTTGCTTACAAATTGAAATGAGACATGATGGCACATGCCTAAATCAGCTAAAGCAAACAGAAAAGGTGTGTTTATTTAATAGAGCAAAAGCCGAGAATGGGTGGAATAATAAGTAACATATTAGACAGTATAATCCATCAGCATGTCAGGAACTCGTATGTATTTCTCCAACTGACTGTCCTCTTTATGACCCCAAAATGGAGTAATTACTTTGGTTTCGCTCGTACAGGCAGCACTGCCCCACATATCCATTAATAACAAGGCACAATATTACCAAGTGACCAAGCTAGCATTAATCGATTGAGTTTATACGGTATAGACATTTAGAAATATTGATTGTTACACTGTAACTCAGAAACATCGCTATGCTCCTACAGAAACATAGCACCACTGCTGCTGCTAATGTCCAGCCAACCTCATGGCCTGTTTTAGTGTTAGCCTAAAGTAAATAAATAGCCACTTGGACATGCTTTGGGTAAGACAATTAGTCTTGGGTTTATCTTCTGATCAATATGATCATATTGTAGGCTCAAGCTATGAGATGCATCCTTTTTGACAAATCCAACTCAAAGTGCTGTAAGCCATCTACAGCTTACACCCACAAGCCAAATATGCACACAGCCATGCATCCTAGTTATTGCAGAAACGTGCAATGTAATAGGCACACATCTAATAATAGCCCTCACATCACTTGCACTTTACTCCAGATATGTTATTCACTCTCCCACACACAAACCGCTCATTAATTTGTGACTGTATGACTGAACTTCAGTTACACGTTAATGAATTCTGCTCAAGCAGCCAACCTGATGTCCAGCCTTGTCAACAAGAAACTAGGTAATGGGAGGATGCTGTGCATAATAGGACCACTGTGCTGGAGGAATGCTCACAGGCTTTATGCTCGTCCTTTCATATCTGTGTTATACATTACACACCTACATCCACCATCAAAATGACATAGGTCACCATACAATGAGTAGCATCCATACAGAAAACATGCAGTTGGGTAAAATAATGCATTACTAGTCAAAAACCCAATTGACAGAACATTGATACACAGTAATAAAACATAATTAATAAGGCCATTATTCTACGGCGTTCAATTACCATAGTGGCTTTGTGTATTTCCTAATTGGTGTAGCATGCTACAGCAACTGGTCGGGTATAGCATGTACAGCAGTAGCAGCATAGTACACAATATGAACACAAAGTAAGAGCTTCATTGTGACAGATTAACAAGATAATAATATAATAACCACGGAATGCATCTCGTCCATAGATACACGTACGTAGTGTGAGGAGGATGTGTACAAAAGTTTCGATGACTTCGTCCAAAGATGTCCTCCTCCTGTCGCTCACTCGGCAGCAGGGTGTGCGTTTTCATTTTTTTTTGTCCAAGGCAGTTATAGTCTCACCACCACTCATTGTCATTTCAGATGTGACAGACAGATAAAAGGCAAGACACACAGACAGATAAAGACATGCGTGACGTTACCTTTGAGTTGGGGCAGAGGCGATAGCTCCACCAGAGCGGTCTGGGTCCGGAACTGGGAAGACCCTTGGGATTTTCTCTGTTTCTGGGCCTTCCTCATAGATTTCCTCGTGAAACCGTCCACTTTCTCTGATGCAGAGATAGCCGACATTTTTGTTGTTGTTGTTGAGGCGTGAACTGAAAGCTGAACTTTTTTGTGTGTGTTAAAACTACAACAACAACAAACAAAAAAACAAGAAAAAAACAAAAACAATAACTAAATCAAACGGAAGCGGTCCTCGTGTTTTCTTCCATGCGTGTCGCGGTGGGAGCGGCGGGGGGACGTGAAGCCTCTCTTGGGTTGGGGATGCTACTCAGTGAGATCCAACATGGTGGGTCTAGACTGGGCTCTGAGTCTCCACAACCTGCGGCATTAGGACACCTCTCGCCCGAAACCCGTCGTTAGCAGCCCTCGCTATTTATTAACACAACTCGCAGGAACAACCAGCCCAAGTCGACGAGTGCAACACAGTACAGTCGGAAAAAAACAAACCGTTTTTTATCTCTATATTCCGCATTAACATGACTGAAAAAATGGCCTACCTGTTGCAAAACGTATTTACATGCAAGAGAAGACAGAAAGTTGTGTTGCCCGCCGGGCAATACGGTTTAACTGCAACCGCCGATAGCTAATATACCTTGCTAGCTTGTTAGCTTGCTAACGTTAGCCGACGTTAACGTAGCCCCGTTACGACGATAGTTCACAGCTTAAGGGTGAATCGGTGACTAAGAAAAGTTAAGAGACGAACTTCTCGGGTTTTTACAAAAACCCCAGTGCACGCATAGCGGCGAGTAACGACGTGGGTCCACAAGATGTCGACTAGCCCGCACACGGCGAAGTGTTGTTACTGTAGAAAGCACATTCAACCTTGCAATTCCGCCGTTGTCTTTACCGTCTGGTGGACTGCAGTGTGACAGCTGTACGTCATTGACTGGCGACTCGGCCGACCAATCAGCGACGAGAACCCGCAAAACCTTAAACTTTTTCGACCAATAGGATGACACTGAGGGAACACTATAAACATGTGATATGGGAAAACAAATAAAGTGACCCTTTTGCGTTCTGTAGATATAGCCCGTGGTTTATTATTGTAATGTATAGGAATGACCGTTGATTAAAGATGACAAATGAATAAATAACACCAGCTTTTTAAAATTCTTGCATTTAATAAAATACACATTTGTGTTGAACCAATACAAACTAGCTGAAAACATTGATAATTTCACCTATAATAAACAACCTCAATGACAATGTTTAACAAGCCACGTAGCATCAGAAGAGAACAGCCATGATATATTAACAATGTATAAACAAAATGTACATAATGAAATATGAATGCATCACAACTGTGATTTTTTTTTTGTACATTTATCATTGGAATGCTTTAGCCAGTGGTTTAAAACACACAATATAAATAGAAGATGAGGAATTCAAACAGCAGTCCCTGCAGATCACTCCACTGTCCTTCTTTGGAAATATGAGGATATTTTCTTTGCGTTTTGTGGGGATATCTGAAAAACAGAAAATAGGTAAAACAAAAAGGCTATGAACTTTAAGTTCAAAACATCAAATTAAACATTATTGATCAATAAACACATTTCACCAACAAAATAATCAATAGACAGACAGGGCTTCATAGACGCATAAAAAAAAGAAAAGAAATGAATGTTACATTCCAATCATTGAAATCAAACCCAAGGGACAACCTCTGGTAATGGTACAAGTCAACACAATGGCCCTTTCTGATTGGCTCAAACTGGCAACTGATGACATCACGTGTCAGATGACAAGTGACATTATTTGGCACTAATTGAACCAATCAGAAAACAGTGTTTTTGCTCCCCTAGTTAGTTAATATAAAAACATACACAGTGGGCTTGTTTAGTTAAATATGCCTGGTCTTACTGGTGACGCTGGTGTCTTGGCATCTTGTTTCTTAGCACGACTGGGGCTTCTGGGACTTCCTTGGCCCTTCTTTAACCTCTCACCCATCATGGATAACCAGTCCCCCGGCCCCGGAGAGCAGTTCTCCTTTCCTGGCTGTTGCGTTGGTGATGATTGCCTGGCGCAGTCCTCCAGGTGGGGTTCCATTTCTGCATGGGGGTCCGGATCCTGGCCACAGGTGGTGGGGCAGCACACGCCCGTCAGGGGTCGGCCTCTCTTGGCCGTGGGGTAGAGCTCCGCGACGCAATCACATGGCCCGGCGCCCGCACAGCTCCCCAGCATTCCCTCTCCGGTGTCCAGCCGCCGCTTGGCCCGCCGCTCCGACGGAGGGGTGGAGCGAGGCAGGCTCGGCTGAGGGCATGGGCTCAGCACCTTTCGTAGCGGAGGACTGGTGGCAGCGGGGGAACCAGGGGTACGGGCCAACCAGCTTTCGATGGATGTGGACATTCTCTGGCAAAGGGCACCGCCTGGGACCTTGGTGTCCCGGGCGGTGCTGGAAGATGGTGGCATATTGGCACCACTGGGGGCGCAGGCGGCCAGCTGAGGGGAAGCCAAGCCTTCCATGTGCTCCGTCGTGGGGGTCTTGGCAGGCGTGCTTACCTCCTGGATGGAAGTGTCTTAGGGAAGGTACAAGAAAGCCAAATAAGTTACTTTAAAAGATTTTGAGTATTAAGAGATGAATTGTTGTGGAAAAATGTATCCTTATAATAATATCAGAAATGATATAACCTTCTTTACTCAATTACTAGTAGTAGTATATATAATAAGCTTTTGTATAGTTCTTCTTGCACCTAGCCCCATTTCTCTCTCCAATTGAAAAGTCTTAGTCTTTAGTCTCTTAGTTAGCAATTGTATCACCAGTCTAGCCAACAATTCTGATAGCCAAGAAGTCTCACAGATGTCAATACCTTCACTTCTTTATTGTGTAAATGCATTAAGTTGTCATGCCTTCTTCATATGTAGTTTCCCCTTAGAGTATTGCAATCACTCCCCTCTAGCTTTGTTTTGTTAATAGCAGTTTTGTTAATCGTTTGCTGTTGGTGCCTACAATGTGACAGTTTCCCTATAAGAATTATAGGAATATAATTATATTGTCTCCCTGAAGATGCTTGTTAAATTCTGGCAGTGTGTATTCTGATGATCGTGCTCCATTAAAACAAATGCTTTTGAATTCCTTGCTTTTGTTTTTGTAGCAGTGAGAGTTGGACCACTGTATGTTTAGTACTTACTTGGACTGGGTTCATTTAGGCCAGTAGAGCGGGGCTTAGGATACGCCCATCCCACAAGATTGGCCTGCCCAATTGTAGACTTGTCTCCATCGATTCCACGGTTGATACGCCAGATTCGCACAGTATTGTCATCAGAACATGTCGCTATCTGCCAAGAGAATAGAATCGAGGAGATTAAACAAAAAATAATAATAAAAAATAAAAAAAAATAAAAAATATAATATATATATTCTGAGGAGAGAGAACAAGACATATGACATAAATGACATTAGTCATAACATAGTCATTCCAAAGAAACCTCTATGCGAGTACATATCATTATTGTAAACATGCATAAAGTTTATTTCTCACCTTAGTAAAGTCTGTGGGGCTCCATTTGATTGATGTCACTTCCTGGCTATGTCCCTGAAGCAGCATAGGTGGGCACTTTGGATCAGAGAGCTAAAAAGAAACAAACAGAAATAATGCTTGAATAATTTAATTCAAGGTCATAGAAAATTACTAGATTTAATTTAGTTGGTAAGATGTATATTACATTTTAGATGGTTATAATGGTGTTGTTCTAACCTTCCAGATGTATGTGTGATGGTCACTTGAGCCACTAGCCAAGAACTGGTCGTCTGGGCTGATGGTGGACTTGACGTAAAAGGAAGAGTTGAGGTGGCCACTAAAGACAGCCACTGTTGGGGGGGGGGGACACAATAGAAATCCAAGAATTAAACAAGAGTAAACAAATTGAGGAAATTAGCGCCTATGTTTGATAAGAGGCTTTGGACCATCTTTGTTTCACACACACATCATGTAACAGATGTGAATAATTCCAAGCTCAGAAGTCGAGTCGAATACTCAAATGTTCCACATCATCTCAGACGAGTGCAAGGTGTTAACATTGCTGCCAATGTTGATACTGTACACAATAACCAAAGAACGCTGGTTCAACCATACATTTGCACAGTGGCATTTCTCTGCAATTCATCTGTGAACAGTATCAACAACAGCACAGGGCCTCACAGCTCTGCTTTTCTTCAGTTCCTTAAAATGACTGTGGCAAAAACACTCGGGGTGAGTAGCCCCATCTAGTGCTGAACACTGGTCATTCATTTGATCCAAAAAAACCAGAAACGTTCAACAGAAAACATGAGATGCACCATACCATACAAATATACAGGGTTCCCACGCTTATTTTCCCATTTAATTTGAACGATTTTCTGACTTTTCCATAAATTCCTACCAAATTTCGGTGTCTGTATTTCAGTGGTGTAATGAATAAACAAGCTTTACTTTACTTTCTCTGCTAAGACATTGTAAACTTGTTCTGAAAGTTAATGCTAAATGCATTTGTTCAAAATAAATGTATCTGCCTGTTTACCTGGTGATGTTTTCATCCCGCTAACATTGAACATGTAGATATTGTCATCTGTACAGTTGGATATCAGGTTGGAGCCAGTAGAGTCCAAAACAAGGCCGGAATAACCTGCAAATGTAGAGAAACATATACACGTTATTACCACCGCTTGATAGCACCGAGGACAAACTGGACCTGTAGAAGAGTTGGAACAAACCTAGTTTACGCGCGCTGGAGCCGGGGTAGGGATATGTCTGAAGGGCGACGGGGTCGTGGTGGTGGGCAGTGTAGCTTTTCCTTAAGTCCCACATCTTTATAACACTGGAGAAGAAGGAACGACATGCAAACACACACATGGTTTAAATGGTGTATCCAAAAAAAATCTGTATTTCGCTACTGTAAACACACAAATCCATTTTTTTACTATTGGAATGGACAAACATGACATCCTTGTGTCTCAGAAATATCAACACATTTGCAATTTCTGTAGTGTTTATCATCCATACTCCCTCGTGTGGCAGGCAGCAAATCATGCAAATAATGCCATTGGTTATCGCTTACCCATCAACGGCACCGGAGGAGATTAGAGTGTGTTCATCGCGAAACAAAACCACCGTGACACTTTGCTGGGAGTGCTGTGTGAATGAAATGAAAAGGATTTGAGATCGTCGCACAATATCCACGGAGACCTCGATACAGTGAACTAAGGTGGTGTGAAAGTGGGGAGCAGGTGGGCGGAAGCTTACCAAGCCGTTAGCCATGCTGCGCACATTTGGCCGTCTCTTCTTCACCTTGGAAGGCGTGACTCGCTCTGATTTATTGTGCGCGCCACTGATCTGTTTCACCTGCCTGTAGAAACCATCTGCAAGGGGAAAATAAATACAATAAAATGAAGAATTACACAGCCAACCAAGAGGCCATATTTGGTATATAAAAAACATCATCTGTCAAATGTTTTATTATCTGTAGTGCTGTGTAGCTCCACTGGAAGGGCATGACATCACCGCTGCAAGCCACCCATGCTAACAATGGATACACTCAGGATATTGCAAGAGGCTTTGGATAAAAGCGTCCACCAAATGACACACGCGTCATATGTACCTTTTTTGCTGCATCGAGTGTCCCAGACCATAATGTTTCCATCTCGTCCCCCAGTACAAAAGACGGCTGTTAGAGCGAGGAGAACACAGAAATTACAATGAGTAGAGTTGAGAGGCATTATAAGGCAGGAATTACAACAACACAAACGACAAACAGGAGTGAGTAAGTATACGGTACCTTTCTCGTGCTTTGAGAACGCCGCAGACTTAAGGCTACACTGGTGACCCTTGAAAGTGCCCAGGAGCTCCCCAGACGGCACATCCCACAGCTTGGCCGTCTGGTCACCTGAGGCGGTTACCTACAGAAGGATATTATAAAACATATACACATTTTGTTTTTTTAAAGGTATTATGGAGTCCAACTCCTTATGGACTGAGAACAGAATATGTCAATCGAGAAATTGTGACAACAGAAAAGAGACAGGGAAATTAAAGCCGAGACATACCACGCTAGATTCGCCGGGTACCCAGGCGATGTCAAAGACAGCGTTCTCGTGTGCCATCCATTCTGTAATTGAATATCAAGTACATTATATTGTAATCCAGGACCCGTAGTCTGTGAACTCTCACTCTCCGTGTCGGTTATTCAAAGCGTACTCACACATTTCACCAGTTTTGTACACCATATGCGGTTACTGCATGTGCGACTATGCACCGATTGGCTATGAAGCAATGCATTAAAGTCAAACACACCTTTAAGTATTGGGCTCTCACATCTGTCCGTGTTGTAGAGCCGGACAATGCCTTCTTCGTTTGCCACTGCAAGGACCCTTTCCAAACCTTTCACTGAACAAAGACATATCTATTTAGTTTAGGGAGAGATAACAACGGCACCAGTGTGGATAACAGCACAGCTGGATAACTACTTGCATGACTGTGGCCTTACCAGAGGAGAACTCCAGTCCAAATGGAGGCACGGGCACGCCCATGTTGCCATAGGAGATGTGCTCATCATGTCGGGCACACTGGTAGCCTTCAAGCAGGGAGGTCAGGGGAAACCTCGGGCAGGGGTCTGGAGGAAGGGACACACACACAAACACAGATGTGTTATTATACATTACATATATATTATTACATATTAAATGAGGTAACAGTTACAGTTTAATAGCCACGTCGCTACATCTGGGCTATGCATCGAGGAGGGATTATCGCATTGTCTCGAGCTACACGGCTACTTAAAGAAACATAACGTAATACATTTGGCAAACAAGGCAAATCTACACAATAATAAAAAATAAAAAAGCAGATCACTGTTGTAATAGCGTATGCGATGTAAGGCCAACGTATCCGCGGCTAACGGCGTGGTGGTATCGGTACCCCATATGGTCTTAGCAGGGACCACCAGACAGTAACAAAGTACTTTCTCCATGTTCCCACCGTTGTGCCTCCTCCTGCGGACTCCTCTGTCGACCAGCGAGCGGAACAGCATCGTGTGGAGGTCCTGCACTTAGTAAATATGCGATCTTATTTCAGGTGGACGAGGGAAAACCTTTGAGGTCCGCGGATGGTCGCGTTATTACCCGCAGTCTGCTGCAGCTTGTTTCTTTTTCCCGCGAACGAGAAGTTCCCACCGAAGGACAAATCCCCCGCTAAAGTGACGTCACGGCCTCCCATTGGCCAGACCTCCACATCCGGTGTCTTGGTGTGTGCTACTTCCGCCTCCAGTTGGACCCTGGCGCCTTTTAGTGTTTTTTTTAAATTGTATATACATTATTTTAAGCATTTTTTTTTAACAATTAAGTTATAGCGCTGGTTGGTTGCTTCAAAATCAATTATGAGTTGTGCGGAAAGTGTTAATCGTCACCCCGGGCAACACTGTTGAACGGGAGAAAACCAAGAGATAAAAAACCGCGGGTGCTATTATGAAACTGAAACATACAAACTATGAAACAAACTATGAAACATACTTGTATTTAAATGTATTACTTGACATTATTTCAATTTATTACTTGACATTATATCGGACTGTATTTATAAAGATCATTATACAGCCAGCTTCCGACATACGGCACATGATTACAAAATGTCATTTAATTTCGCTGAACTATTATATTATGGGACATGTAATGTATAACCGATTGAATTAAATATAGCATCAGTTCAGTATTCACATGTATCATTTAAAGTGATTTATTCGGTCTGTTATACGGCTGTCAATTGACAAAAAGTCACGGTATGTATGTAAACACATGTAAATAGTAGATCGTCGTTGCATTGTGGGGTTGATAGTAATAACGATGATGAACATGTGATGAACATGCACACGGAGCAGGACGTTATTAACACAATGCTTTACTGCAAAGATGGACCGGGATGAATAGTTCTGCCAGATATCTGCTACCAGTCACATCTGCAAGCCCAAACAGACATGGCTATAGTCTCCAACACAACACACAGCATCACCACCCTTGTCAGGAACCAATATTTGCATAGACTAGGTTTGACTATTTTGTGAAAAACAACCTGAAACCTGATTGGCTACATATTGATATTAACCCCCTGGACCCTACCAGAGACAACTGTCCATATATGTCACATTTTGTGGTGCCATTTCAATGGTTATTTTTTCATGGCATCAACAATTATTATATATCCCCAGAATCAGCACAATCTCTGCTATCCAGACGTGTCACTCAATAAGCTGTACGATACTGTCAAATATAAGAAATAGTGTAATACATGTAGAAAAATACAACATGCAGCCATACACTGAAAACTCTTTTTTAAATGTTTAATGAAAAACACACAAAAGGAATATGAACACGAACATGTCATGACATAGAATAAATACACATTATGGGTTAGAAACGTCCCACAACTGGACCAACCCTACTGCTAACGGTGCCATGTGTCATGACAGTCTCTGTACAACATGACACCAAGTGGCACCTGATGATGGTCACGAACTGTGTCCTGATTGGCTCGGAGGCGAACTGGACTTCCGGGTATGGACGGTGCGTCAGATGGGATTTACATGTGTTGGGAGTTAATCCTGTGTAATCCGAAATCGGTGTAAATGTACCGTAACCTAGGATAGTGTAAACGTTGTTTTTGCCACGTCTCACGTGAGAAACGTGTGGCAGTTTCAAACACAACAATGTCTCCCCATAATGACAAATAATTGAACAACAATTAATTACTGAACAAACAACCATAAAACCATTACTACCGCGATAATAACGAACATTGGGGCGGCCATTGTGTCGACGATATCAATGTTGCCAGCTATTTAAAGGGGAGTGTACGGAGGGCGCTGTGTTTTCAGTCCCCATACAGGAGAAAGACATGCAGTTCATACTTTCAACCACGGGGGGCAGCAGTACGGCTTCCCGGGTTGAGGCGGCCGAAATCCGGCTAGAAGAAGAACAAGTGAAACGCGAGCGTTTCATTGTAAAACATCCATGGTACTTTGGTGTCCCTGTCAATGTTTCGCATACGCATTTAATCTGTAATTTACAAAGAAGGTAGAGATGTCTCTGTCCACAGCACGTTCATTCTTGTCAGAGGCTGGTTATGGGGAACAAGAACTTGACGCCAATTCGGCACTGATGGAATTGGACAAAGGTGTGTTTGTGTGCTAGCTAGTTGTCATTAGCAAAAAAGTTAGCATCCCTGGAGAGAGAGAGCATATCATGTGTTTGTCATTTATGTTATGATGTATTTCTGTCATTGCTGTGTAAAAAATGCTTCCCAGAGATATGCCCCAGTGCCATATAATGATCAGCCTCACACTTGCAGGGCTGAGATCGGGTAAACTGGGCGAGCAGTGCGAAGCAGTGGTGCTGTTTCCTAAGCTGTTCCAGAAGTACCCTTTTCCAATTCTCATCAACTCAGCCTTTCTGAAACTAGCAGACATATTTAGACTCGGGTATGTACGTTGTGTAATCGCGTTTTGTTGTTGTTGATGAAGTTTGCCTTTGAAAGGCCTGCAATTCGTTAATGCTGGTGTCTCTATTCAGAAACAACTTCCTGCGGCTCTGTGTGCTGAAGGTAACCCAGCAGAGCGAGAAGCACCTGGAGAAGATCCTCAACGTGGACGAGTTTGTTAAAAGGGTTTTTTCTGTCATCCATAGCAATGACCCTGTGGCTAGAGCCATCACTCTCAGGTATATATGTTAAACTGTCCCGTTATAATTGGATTGCATTCATACCGTTATAGTGGTAATTGTATTCTTTTTTATTAAACAGGCAACACATTCTTACAATGGCAGCCTGGCAGGCCTTGTTGGGCGGGGGGGGGCGGTCTGATGATTAAGGATACAAGACACACACACATCAGTTAAACACCAATAAGAAGCACAGGCGTCAAAACACAAGCGTAGAAGATGGGGACACGCCTGCAGAGTCAGGCGTATTGCCGTGGTGGTCATGACATGCTTCTTCACATGCACACGGTACACCGGCCACACATGACGCCTCTAAGACTTGTCGGTTGTTTCTCTTCGTTCAGAATGCTCGGTAGTTTGGCCTCGATCATCCCAGACAGAAAGAACGCCCACCACAGCATTCGCCAAAGTCTGGACTCTCATGACAACGTTGAAGTGGAGGCCGCCATATATGCTGCTGCAAGCTTCTCAGCACAATCCAAGTGAGTGCCAGTGGGTTTGCCGTTATATAGAGTCATGCCATAATATATTCGCCCCAATAACAAACTGTCCCTTATTTTGTGACGTCTTCCAGGGATTTTGCAGCTGGAATTTGCAACAAGATCAGTGAGATGATTCAAGGTAAAAAACGCTGATGAATGTTTTAAGTCTACAAACCCTCATTGGCGTTTTCCCATCTGCAGACACAAATGTCGAGTAGTCGGCTGTCAATCAACATAATTCCCAGAGGTTCACTAATGCTTTGTTATAATATTGCTTTGTGTTTCAATATTATAACAAATTAATAGTTTTAGTAACAATAAGCCAAGACAGCTGTGCCCAGTCAATGGATATTTGGTTTAGTTATTGTGTCATTGCCATCACAAATTATGACGTTCCTCATTGTTTGTTAAATCCATCCCAAATTTCCCATCTGGGATTTAAAAAGTACTATCTTATCTTAATCATAATAGGCTGAATATCTTTGGTCCACAAATGTTCTGGGAGACAATGCCCATATTTAGTCCCTGATGACAACACTCAATTTCTATACCTGTATATTTTTAAATGAGTCATGTGTGTGGTGTAGGTCTGGATACTCCAGTGGACCTGAAGCTGAAGCTGATCCCCATGTTGCAGCACATGCATCACAACGCCAGCCTGGCCTCCAGCAGCAGAGAGCTGCTGCAGCAGCTGGTCAACTCCTACCCCTCCACCCCCATGGTCATCGTCACCCTGCACACCTTCACGCAGCTGGCTGCCTCCTCCCTCATCGACATCCCCAAGCAGGTGAGATGGACATGGCGATGAGATGCCCATACCATACTGTCTGGAACACGGCCTCACACTTTTTACCTTGTTTCCATTGTCACCTAAATTTTTACTGTAGTGCCTGTGTGTGCGTGTGCAGTTGTTTTTTAGCTTGACCAGGTGCTAAGGGTACCTACCAACTGTATGGGTGGAGCTGGCAAATAGGGCTGCAGCGATTAGTCGACAGACTATTCATTTGTATAATCGATGAATCATTTAGGTCATTTTCAAGTAGGTTTCACATTCAAGTATGTGGCAGGGTTGGTCCTGACCACACGCCACCTAAGTGGCTTTCTTTGGGGCCCTCCGACACAGGACACGACACAGGGTAGATGTTCGTTGCAAGATGTTTATTTGGAGATTAAGGCTGGTGGTATTCGCCGAGCTGATGGTACAAGCTGTCATGCCAGTGGCTCCTCCTCGAGTGTGTGTTGATGGCTGGTTTATCCTGGGTGCCATGATTGCTCTCATGCACCACAGGTGTGCAGCCCCACCCAGCCAGAGTCCAATCAGTCTGACTCAGGCCAGGTGAGGCTGTAAACCAGCCATCAACAGCACACACTCCACATACACCCTCCACAAGTACAAATACCAAACATTTGCTGCTTGATGCTTCAGAAATTCAAGTGTTTGGTTCATGGATCATGATAAAACCAGTAAATGTATCACTTTGGACTGTGGTAACTTGTAATGGCATTTGCTTTTATTTTACATTTTCTAGACTAAATGATTAATCGATTAATTGAAGAGAAACAAAAAAGATTGTTAGATTAATCGACTATGACAATAATCGTTAGTTGCAGCCCTACTCACTAGTAATGTAGTGTGTGGATTTGTGGCCAGAAAGATCCCATTCCATAGACTGATATTGTAGTTCAGGCCTAGATACCTAGCATGACTAACTCTGTCTGCCGGACTAGCCAGCAGTGCTATCAGTGCTATGATTAGTTAATGGCAAAAGTTAGGGATCCCTGTCAATCAGACATTACTGCGCCAACATCAGATAGTACAAGAGAATCTATTGGCCATTCAACTATTCACTTCACAGACCGCTCCTGCTTTCAGTAGTGTTTAGAAAAAGACAAATGTAATTTGTTTTCCTCCTCACAATATAGTTGCAGCTTCTTCTTCAGTACTTGAAAGATGACCCAAGGAAAGCCGTCAAGAGATTGGCTATTCAGGACCTGAAGCTTTTGGCTAAAAAGGCCCCCCACCTCTGGCTCAGAGACAACACCCAGGTGAGGAATCCAAAATACTAAAATCAATGAATAATTGTAAGACAAGCCACTTTGTTCAGTTATTTAGCTCAGTTTCTAATATACCACATACATTACACAAATGGAAAGCTCTTGCGAGGCTATACTAAACTTGGTGAAGTGTGAGGGTGGTTGTAGATTTATTTTCAACTTGGCTCAGCTGAACAGAGTGGGAATGCTGCTATTCAGTAATGCCTACTATTCATATTGCATGTGTATTCCCCTGGGCTGCAGACCCTGTGCGAGTGTGCCCTGACCAGCCCCTACACCAGTCTGAAGCTGGGCATGTTGGCCGTCCTCTCCACCCTCTCTGGGACCATCGCAATCAAACAGTACTTCAACCCAGTGATGGGTGAGAGACTCTTATCTTTTAATGGCGCTTTTCCACTGCATGGTAACGACTCGACTCTTCTCGTGGATTTGTTATACATTAGTAAGGGTGGATAGTACCGGGTACCTGGTTACTTAGCGAGCTGAGCCGATACTAAAATATTCTGCAGCAGTGGTCTCCACCGGCTCCGATTCAGACAGGGATGACAAGATACGCACTGTGAATTTTTTTTGTTTGTTCTGAAAACCTAACAATTGTCCAAAGCGTGTGTGTGTGAGATAGTGCGAGCGGAGCAGAGACGGTACCTGGATGTCACAGTAACATGACGTGCGTAGCCAGTTGGCAGCAAAGTTGACAGTTTAGCAGTAAGTGTAGAGTGTATGTTACAGTTTGTCAGTAAATGAAGGAATGCAGGAAGGTTCCTGGTTTTGCTGTGTCTGTGTTTTTGAATCGCGTTGAAGATGGTGTCAGGGCAGTTTCACGTGGCGTCACTATGAATCCTGCCTCTACTAAGGGGTACTACTAAAAGCGAGTAGAGTCGAGCCGATACCATGCAATGGAAAAGCGACATAAGGCATATTTCAAGCACTTTGTGTTCATTGTTTTGCATTGTGACAAATGTGGATCAAAACATGACTATAATAAAGACCCCAGTGTCTATAACAAAACACCTCTCGCTCGCGCTTTCTCTCGCTCTCTCACTCTCCCTCCCTCGCTCTCCAGGGAGCGCTTCTGTTCCTCCTCGCCTCACCGACCTGGTTAAGCTCGCGCAGGAATGCTGTTACCACAGCAACCTGGCAGTGGCTGCCCACGGGGTCGTCGTGCTCACTAACATCGCCATAGCCTGTCCAGATAAGGGTAGGTTGCACTGCATATGATGCCCTTTTGATTACGCTGGCCATTAAGGGAGGCGTGCCATACATTCCACTTCAGTGTATTGGACCAGATTGAATTAATTTAGGATTTTTGGTCTATTGCAGTCTATAGAAATAATTGCATTGAGAAAGACCTGTCACAAGTGACCAGGGCTTGAAGTGATGTATTTGAAATTGACAATCACAGTAGTCATCATAGTAAAGAAAGAAAAACAATCGCCAAATATTTGCACTAAACTATAGGCAGCAAATGTTTCTTTTTTTGAATATATTAATTTAGTTTTATGTCGCTCGATTCATCAGTTCAGCATTAGGTGTATGAATTAAAGCTGTTGTCTGAGTCAGGGTGACTACCGTTCATACTGTCCTGTTTTATTGTTGTCGTCCACCCAGACATAGTGCAACTGGAGCAGGACACGGTCCTGGGAATAGAGGCCCTGTTGATGCTCTGCTGCCAGGACAGCAGCCCCGGTGCCCAGGCCACGCTCAAAGTAAGACACGGCCCCGACTAGGGCGGGGCAATATATCTATTATAGCTACATTGTGATATGAGACTAGATATTCTCTTAGAAGTGTTTCCTGGTTTTAAAGCCTGCATTACAGTTAGGTGTTGTCATTTTCTGAACTTACCAGACTGTTCTATAATTTGCTTTTCCCCACTTAGTCATTATATCCACAACACTGATCAATATTGTCGCAATATCAATATCGAGGTATTTGGTCAAAAATATGTACATTTGATTTTGTCCACATCGCCTACCTCTGGCGTGTGTGCGTGTGCGCCCTCTGCCCATGACCACAGGCCATGAAAGCATTGGCAGTCGTACGGCCGTAATGCTTTAATTGCACACATAACAATGAGGAGTTTTGTATGGAGCCAGAACAGTCTCATAATGCACACAGAAATAAATAAATGCACGAAAAAGGACTCGCAAATGAATTTGGGGAGTTGTGTATATATATATGACCCGATACACAAATGCATTTTCAATGCACACACAAATATGCTTCAATCCATGTTTAAAAAAGAAATCACACATAAAAATAAGATTTGTAAACATATTTGTGATGCGCACACAAATATTTCTTGTTTTAAATATGTGCAATAAAAATTCACAAATGTACAAAGTCAGGTATTTGCAATTTTCATCAAATACATATTTGGAAGTTATATCAAAGATGTATCAAATTGATATATGAATATGTCTCATTGCATAACAGACCGTAGAATGCCGTAATTGACCAATCAGAATCGAGTATTCAACAAAGCCGTGTAAAAGTAATGATTAATTTACACCGCAAAACTCTATCACAGCTGATCGACAATAGTAATCGTGTTCCTCAATCATTCTATTAGCTGCACCGTTCAGCCAGTTGTTTTTTAGATCATTACTTCTCATCATGAATAATTTTGAGCCAATCCTCTGAGGACAAACTAGCCAGCCCGTGCTAGTTCCAGCCCACCACATGCCCACCTGATTTATACAAATAATGGGATCACCAGACCCTGGGTGAGTGGAAACCAGGTGCTGGGTGGCGCCGCAAACTCGACTGTGCCAGACAGCTTCGTCTCAGGGGAAATTGATTGAAAAGCCACAATGTTCAGACTCAAAGAGCAACTTGCAGGTTTGTCTCCCCAGTTGAATGTAGGAAATGTTTGTAGCAAATTCCTTTTTTTTTATGCACTAAAAAATGTAAATTATTTGAAGCATACTTTGCCACACTAATAAACTGGGGATGCCAACCTGCCAGTGACTCTTAAAACTATTTTAATTTCAACTCGGTTCTCGTAAAACAAACCACGAGCATGAATCACCGTTGTGGTTAGAAGGTGAAAGTAAGCCATTTCCACCCCACTCCACCCCCCCCACCCTCTCCCCAGAGGACGCTCAGCTCTCTGGTGTGCCTGCTTAAGAGCCGACCGCACCTCAGCCAGTCGGCCGTCGACTTCCTGCTCTGCCAGCTCCAGACGTCGTGTGAGGAGGCGCGGGCGCTCGTCTGCCACGCCCTGGCGGCCATCGCCAGCCATCTGCCAGTGCTGGGGGACGGCATGCTGGGAGCCCTGGTGGACTTGTACCGCGTGGCCAGCCACTCCTCCACCGCCATGCAGCAGGAGCTCCTGGTGAGTGGGGGCAACTGTAGAATATTACATGACGATTACATGATGATAACATGACGATGTCTTTCGGGGCTCTGGTTTGATCTCGATGGAATGATCGTTTTTCGATTATTGGTTATCACACTTGCATTTTCATGTAGCCGTTTAGCAGACGCTAGGCTGAGAACATTCAAAGCATACAATTTAGATTGGAGTAGCTACAAAAAAGTTATAGTGCTGCATTACTCATTGAAAAGTAAGGTTATGAATTTTTACTTTATTTGTCACATGTTATGCACAACACGTTTCCTTAATGACGGATCTAGATACATGGGCGCTCTATTGCATTTGAAATTAATGTTTTTATTTTTATATATATAATATAATATAATTTTCAAAATGAGATTCGACTGACCCCTGAAAAATGACCTCCTAAAATGTAGTCTGCCAGCATGATTTGATGTGTTCACCTTCACGCTGGTGTTGCCGTTAGGTTTCCTTGGCAACGGTGATCTTCGTGGCGAGCCAGACGTCACTGTCCGCCGAGGTGAAGTTGGTCATCAAGCAGCAGCTCCAGAACGTGGCGAACGGCTGGACCGTGTACCGCATCGCACGCCAGGCCTCCCGCATGGTAACAACAGAACCACACCTTAACAATTCAATGGTTTGATTGGTTCAGGCGTGTTTGAGCCGTGATCAAATTAGTTTCAGTGGCAGGATGGATTTTATTTTGACAGATTCTTTGCTGATTGCTATTAGGGTCCCGTCTCGTCACCTTAAATGACTGGATGTCAACACCTTGACATCACTCACCAAAACATATTTCTGTACTCACTTTAAGCCCAATTATGTCTTGTTTTGAAATCCAAGGTACTTAAAACAAAGAAATCATTGAAATATCATAAAAAAAGCATTCCAAGACTAAAATAATTGTTCATAAGCTCGTTCATCGTTCCGGGTTACAAAAAGGGGATTTCAGTCACCGGCACCGTCTCCTCTTGTTTCGCAGGGCTGCCACGACCTGTCGAGCGAACTCTACCAGAGCCTGCGCACGCGCGTGGCCTCCGAGCACTTCTACTTCTGGCTCAACAGCCTGAAGGAGTTCTCGCAGGCGGAGCAGTGCCTCAGCCACGTGGAGGACGGCGACTACAGTGCCGCCATGAGCGCCATCGCTGAGGCCCTGCGCTCCTACCAGAAGGGCGTGGCCTCGCTCACGGTCAGTAGCACTGGAGGATCTTTCGGGCGAGTTAGGGATACGTTCCTCCTTCCATCTTGGCCTGGGTGTTGATCATGGTCATAATAATAATAATAATAATAATAATGATCATCACAAATATCATGAATGTTAAGTTTATACATGGCCATGACATTCACATTGGATAGATGCATCATATTATGTATTAACATTAATCTGAAATCTGAATAGTAATTCAGTATCTGGTGTTAAAGAATACAACTGAGTGGCATTGCATCTGTGTATACAGTGTAAGAGTAGGTATGATATGAAATACCAATAGTTTTAATAGTGTCTCTTCTCATTGTAATGAATTAAGACTGCACAAGTGCATATCTATTATCGTGTATAGATTTAGTGTTCCTGTGCTGCCAGAAAATCGTTTTCACTGTTTCACCAACACAATCAATGGTGCCAATCACCTCCTCCTCCTCCTCCTATAGGCCGCCTGCACGCCACTGAGCCCCCTGAGCTTCCAGTGTGACTTTGTGAAGCTGCGCATCGACACGCTACAGGCCCTGTCGCAGCTGGTCTGCACGTGCAACAGCCTGAAGACCAGCCCGCCGCCCGCCATCGCCACCACCGTGGCGCTCAGCTCCGGCAATGAGCTGCAGCGCTGCGGCCGCATCTCCATGCAGGTCTGAGGCTCCCCTTAGGGACAGGAGGAGTAGATTGCTGTTATGTTGGGGGGCTGAGGGGGGGGGGGGGTGTATGTACTTATCAAGGTGCTTACCATTGTGAAAAAAATGGTAATGGTTATAGTGATGCACATAACAGTTGGCCTTATGTGGAGGAGTAAATGTGAAGGCCAACTTTGAGGTGTGTGTGTGTGTGTGTGTGTGTGTGTGTGTGTGTGTGTGTGTGTGTGTGTGTGTGTGTGTGTGTGTG
>JAOPJH010000080.1:10234662-10245433 GCA_027122575.1 Merluccius polylepis
ACACACACACACACACACACACACACACACACACACACACACACACACACACACACACACACACACACCTTCTGTAGTAACTGATCAATACAGGTAGAACGTACAATTAAGGGACTGTCCTCACCTGTACGGTGTACATATTGGGACAACTTCAGACCTCCGCATCAGATCTCTTCAGGCAATACGGTATCACACAAAAAGTTGTCAGTCAGACATAAAGTTGTCAAAGAATGTTATCGGACAAATCTGTCCAAACGTTCCCACCACGGAGGTTCACTTAACTACATACGTAAAAAGTATGGGTCAATTAAATGACTAATACGCAAAAATACAGGTCAGGTCAGGTGGGGGACATTTTTTAAATCTTTTAATTTGGGATAATGTGAAGACTGTAATTTTAGTTGTCATGGCAACTTGTAATATTATGTAGAATGATTGCAATCAAGTTTGTTTCCCCTGTTCACACAATGGTGTTGCCAGCTGACGTCTCTCAGTCTGACTTTGGCACTGAGAGAGACGGGTATGTTAACTAACTATAACTAACACTATAACTTCATAAAGTTATAAGTTATAGTGTTTGTGTCTTTTTGTGTGACACCGTCAGACAGATTTGTCGGAGGTCCTGTTGCCGAGTCTGAAGCCGTTTTTAATGAGGCGATGCCATAACAACCAAGACCTGATACGCTTATCCCCAGTGACCTGAAATCGTATTGCCTGAAGTATGAGATCTGATGCTGGGGTCTGATGATGTCCTGACATCATCAGATACACCTGGCTTGTACACCTGGCTTGTATCCAGACGTATCCGGAGAGGTACAGCGACGGGTTACAGCTACACCTGGCACTGAACAAGCGTCTCCAGTAACCTCTTGTGGTCGTATTTCGTTTCGCCGCTCGGCATGTAAATAAGCAACAACACCTTTTGGCTTCCACCGGACAAGCAGTTACTTGGCCTTGGCACGTCATCTTTTACTTTTTTTTAAAGCGGCCTGTCGTTAATTATTGTGTTAAGCATCCACTCAAGCAGAGCTGAGCGCATTGTTGGAAATAACAATATAGAGTGTGAATGATCACTAGCGTTGGAAACGGGGAATGCAGTATTTGTGATTGGATCTTAATCCCCATAGTTGCTGAATGGAAGCTATTGTTGAAACTTTCTATACATACATGTTTCTATACACAATACTCTTAATGCCATAACTTCAATCCCCCTTTGAATTGAGAATTAACATTGAATTTCTACAGTTTTAGATCTGTATTTAATGTTGCATATGTTAAACTAGTCTTGTCCGGTGCATTACATTCAGTGTGGGAGGTTAGTGTGGTAATTTATGCGATAGCCTCTCAGTTCCTTGTTCTGTTCTTTGACTTTGTGCAACTGTGAAGGATGAGGGCAACACGTTGGTTGTGGAGGAAGATGCCTTAAGGTCGTATCTTCACTGTATAGTTGTGAATAGAGTAGTGAAGTTGAGTGCAAATATACCCCACTACACAGCTCTGGTGAAACCTGTCCTGTTCATACCAGTAATGTCTAGTACTAACACAAGTTACCCGCAAACAAGGCTTTTGTTTGAACTTGCTTCCAAATCAGACCTGGTGCTCCCTTTTTACTTTCAGTTTTTAGAAGCATACTCTTCTAAGAATTGTGAAGTGAATTCCACCCGAATCAAGGGAGGATGACAACGGCGACCCTTTCCAAAATGTGACTCCAACAACCGAAGGGTTTCCCACAAAAAAAAAGGTTTTGTGGAAGGGGAAGTGCTTCCGAGAAAGAGGCAAGCGGTCGTGCAGGGCTGGGCTGTACCCTAAGATCTGAAGAGTCGAATCCTCGTTCTGAGTCGACTCAAAGTCTCTCAGTCAAAAAAAATCATGTGCAAATAAAACTGGATATGGAGGCTTTGAGAGTTGGAAAGACAAAGAAGAGAGCAATACTTAGAAAATAAACACCCCAGACAAATGCTCCCTCCCTCCACAAGTTTCTCTGCCATTGAGAGGTGTGCTTAACTATATGTGATGATTGACAGGCAAGATGGATCCCCCCAACCAATCAGAGAAGAGATGCCCTGAAATTAGGTGGGAGCGGTCTAAAAGCAAAATTGTCTCATACAGCACATTAACACAGATCTCAGTTCTCACATTTCACTCACTAATACTTGATGGACTTCCCCATGCCAAGTTGAGAGATAGGATTATTGAAGGCAACATTTTGGTATTGCGTGAAATATTATATTTGGTTGCAGATGGATCAGTTGAGATGTAAGATCATAACAGATGTTATGTAACATTTTAGTATTGGTATCAGGTTGGGAATGTAGGGAGTTTCAGTGTTGCATTAGAAATTTGAAGTTTAGGTATAACATTAGAAAATGCTTAATTGGGTTAGATTTAGTTTGAAACCCGTCATGTTCATATGCCATATTTAACAAATTACACGCAAATGATGGATTTGAGTAGATCAAATCGGCAGGCTGTAGACCTTGCCTACAGCACCTTGTAATAGGCCTACGTTCATTGCTTTAGGCTTACATATTAACCATGGGTAAGAGAAGATATTAATAATTAAGAGAACGAATGCTTCACAAGGAGTCATATTTCATGTTGGATCTAATGAGAGACCTACAACTAAAAACTTTGATGCGAACGGTCCGCAGCGGTAAAAGAACTAAAAGCGCCGGACCCACGGTGACTTAAACCGCTGAGTCTGCCTTTCACTCGCTGCCTTAGATCGCTGCTACTGCTTTTCTAAATCCATGGACCTGAAGTATCCGATTAACTGCCAAAAGTTAATAAAATGATGATAAAGTCTTCAAGCTCCTCGTGTGTCATAGTCCAAGCACTCCACAGCGAACCCATTTCACATAAAGTACAAAAGTGTGTCATTACCAACAAGTTGGAGCAAAAAGTTATAATATTGGTATCCTCATCGGCCCTAAAAATCCAGTATTGGTCGGGCTCTAGTTCAACGTAAGGGCAAGATCTACTGTAGGCCTAATCATCTAATGTTCAATTCAATATTTATGAAGTGCATTTCATGCTCAATGTGCTTCACAAGAGGTAGACATAGTTACAGTACAAACAGTTATATAAAAATCAATTAGGAATCAATTGAAAGAGTGAGAAGTGCAATGCGTAAGACATCTTCACCGCACATACACACTTAAACTCATACATACATGCGCACACATGGACACATGCACACACGCACACACACAGTTCAACAGAATGCTGTTGAAAAAAGATTTTTTTTAAAGAAGTTTTAAATCTGTTTTTAAAGATGGCTACTGATGCAAGTGTAAGTGGTGAGCATATCTGAGATGTACCGCGGTGCAAGGCCACGTAGCGCTTTATAAACCAGGAGCGGTATTTAGAAATCGATTCTCGTTCTAACGGGTAACCAGTGCAAAGATTTCAGAACGGGTGTGATGTGTTTATGTCTTGGTACCAGTGAGAATACGTGCCGCTGCATTTTGAATTAGTTGTAACCTCTGAACACTTGATTTTGGGAGTCCAGTGAATAAACCATTACAGTAATCTAATCTACGTGTTATAAATGTGTGGATACATTTTTCTGAGTCTGATTTTGACGGAAAGTCCCTCAATTTGGAGATATTTCTGAGATGATGGAAAGATAATCTTGTAATGTGGTTGATATGACTTCTGAAATTTAGATTGCTGACGATATTTTCAATGTTAAAGATCACAGTAAGCGCTCCACAGATATGGAGCGCCATTTTCTGTAAATTGTCTGATGTAATCGGTAACACCGGTGTTTGTTGCCACAAGTATATTAACCGGTTTGAACATTTCCTCACCGTGGTGATCTCTACTCACCGCTAGATGCCACTCAATTTGACACGTTGTACCTTTAAGGACATTAGTGTACAAACAATAAACCTGTTGGGAACAATCATAACGGGCCGGGATTACACATCCACTGGCGCTGGTGAAAACGGTTCTGTCGGTACTCAGTAGTGCGTTCTCACGGTTCTGTTAAACTGAACGGTGCTGCGTTTGTTCAATACGCTGATGCGCATAATTCACATGTCAATGTTTAATCAGTCAAACGCTTCTAACTTCTGTTTATCAACGGGGTTTTGCCATGATGGGATGTGAGTAACTTGCGTACTCGCAGACCGGCCACTGTTTGATTTCGTAGAGGTGTTATTATATTAATATACAGTCTACGACAATTACAAAGACTACTGGAAGCCTATTTTTGTCGAACCCGGCACCATTTCTGTTCTTTCTTACTGAGCTTACCGAGCGCTGCTTGTGTGTTAAAGAGTAACGATGTGACGGGGTTGTTCAAACATTTGTTTTGCTCTGCTAATATTTGTGTTCTGCGTGTCTATTATGACTTCGTGAGCTAATCACTTTGTAGTCAGTGCAGGCCTCGGTCAGAAGTCCTCCCCTTCCGCCACTGTATCTGGAACCGTTGGACTAACACTCCCAATCAAAACGGCGAAGCTGCATACCAACGTTGACTTTAAGATAAATAAATGTGCTTTATCTTTTTGAACATTATTTGACCCCAATGGTAACCCAACATTTTCTTCTCCCCCCCGCGCTTTGTTGGCCCTTGCAGTGACGGAGTGGGGCGACGACGTGAGGCCCATCTCGGAGGACGAAGCCATGGTCATAGTGAACCACCAAGCGACGGGAGACGTGTGCACGCTCATGATGTGCCTGCAGGACAAGGGCACGGTAAGGAGCGACCGGAGGAGCGTCCCCATCGCATCACTTCCCCCCAATTCTTCTACCGAATGCTGAAATAAAATGTTACAGTTTGACCCGTCCACTTGCCTTGTCTCATGTATTTGTATTTCAAAAGCAGGTTTTGCTGACTTGGAAATGTGTGTTGTTTGTTTAGCGGATGTGAGTGTAGACTAGACACGTAAAAGAAACAAGATGTGTGCGAGCATCACGCATTGTAATCCTTTTGTGTACCGTCTGCCTGCGCCTTGACTTCACTACCTCCGCTGTGGGAGGGAAGTATTATGCACACATGATCCTAAGAAACGTTGGGGGGGGGGGGGGCAGCTGACATGAATCACATGTGGCCAGTGATGGTCGCTGGTGAAGTATCACATGGCTGAAATTCGTAGATTAATTACTGTTCCTGTTTTTGGAGACCGAGTCAAGTCGGACTATTTGGAGTCGGAGTTGAGGTTTCAAGTGGCTTTGATTTCCCAGCGGTCCATTTCTGAAGCATTGCATTTTGCAAGTTGAGAGATAAGATTATTGAAGGCAACATTTTGGTATTGCGTTAAATATTATATTTGGTTGCAGATGGATCAGTTGAGATGCAAGATCGTAACAGATTATGTGTTGGTATTGAGTTAGAAACGGAAACATTTGCATGTAACATTTTAGTTTGGTTATCAGGTTGGGAATGTAGGAAGTTTGAAGTTTAGGTATAACATAGAATTGGGTCAGATTAAGTTTGGTGGTATGGTAAATATTATGACCTGGATAGCATACATTCTTTCTCCGATGATTGCTATGCATCTTGTGAAATGGTGAACTGCAAGGATAAGTTGGCTACATGATGGTCCTTTGTCTGATATCTTTAGCTCACTCGATATCTCTTTAGAGATTAGAACAGACTTGCTGTCTTCAAACTTTCACTAACAAATACAAGCATCTGGTACAGAAATGATGACCATCATTGAACTGCTATGCTATAATTTTCACGGTTTATTATTCTCAATTAATCTGACCATTGTTATCGATTTAGTTTGTCTCGTGGTTCACTTGAGGCGCGAGAGCGTGTTTACATCGCATTACATTTATACTTTGCTTCCATTGAACGTGTATCCGTTTGCTGTTGTCTGAAATAGATGGGATCTAAATAGAATGAACATGTTATAAAACGTCTGGCGCTGTAGCTGTATGGAGGGGGAGAAAAAGAAAACACATATACAAAATGTACATTCCTTCAGCGGGAGAACTGAAATGTTATATCTCCCCGCTACAACGAGCTGCGCCTACTCTGTAATCTAAGCCTCATAATGGTTTCTCCCTGTGCTGTGGACAAAGGGAGGGATATGGGAGGGTAGAGGAGAACTGTGATGCTCTGAGTACATATGTGATGTTTGTGTTGATGCGTTGTTGTTGTTGTTGTACCTTCTCAGGTGGTCAGGAAGATGATGTGGTTGATGGACCACGTGTTCAAGTACACCAACTTCGGCCTGGTGTCCCTCTTACATGGAGACTTCTTCATCAGACAGGTGAGGAAGGAGGTGATGATAGAAAAAAAAAACTATATACAGCTTTTGGGAAGCAGCCCTTCCTAATTCAACAGAGCGTTTCCCGACATTTACACACACTTCTATTTTAAGCCTCTCGTTTTGAGTTGAGTCTGGGCGGCGCGGGGGGCATTTAGGGTTTCAGGTCCGAGGTCACCCACTTGCTCCAGCTGTGAAAAGCCACACACGAGTCCTCTGAGCGTGTGCATTATGACGGCCGCCATTGGGGGGGACAGTACCGCAGTGTTGCCCCGCGAGAACCCCATGGCACCGACTGACCTTTCCCTTTGTGGGGGGCAGCTGGAACAGAGCTGCCCCCTGTGTGACCGGCAGCCAGATAGACATCATTGCCATGGCTCCCATCAAGCCCCGCCCCCTTTCTTTCATATCAACCGTCAACCATCAAAATGTCTCGTCGGGGAAGGGAGGGGCACACATCTTTTGAAGGGTCACTCAGGGTAAATGTGAGGCATGTTGTGTGATTTTATTTTTATCAAAAGTACCTGGGTGTCTTTATAAGAGTGAAACATGTTTTCTTCGTTCTCAAGCTGAAGTGGGCTGCTGCATTTAAGTCTATAAATAGAAAAAAAACAGATTAGACAATACTCTTTAATGTAAAAAAAAAAAGGTTGTCCAATCTAAAATGCTTGCTCGCGTAATGCTTTTGTAAAAAAGCGGTTATTCTGGTAAACTAAATTTAACTCGGGCTCAACCTCTAAAACCTTCCAGTAAGCGGGTTCAAATCCAGTTCTTTACTGATAACACTGCAATGTGTTGGTTTGGGTCCAGATTTTCAAAGTATTTAAAATCCTCAACCAAAATAGGGGAGAGATGGGAAAGAGGGGAAGATTTTAATTCCGCCACCAGGCATTGAGCCCAGGATGGGAAACCCCAGAAATACCCAGGGAGCCAGATGGTAACCATTAGGCCCCCCCCCCCCCCATGTGCCCGACCCCTCTGCTGACCAGGTCTACACCCTTCAAGCAAGCATCGCCACAGACATCCTTGATGTATGCTGTGAGAATTGGACTGGAGTTTGTTTAGACTTGCGTGTGTGTGTGTGTGTGTGTGTGCGTGTGTGCATATGTGTACACATATTTTTCATTGAGACTATTATTTGGATGTAACTTAAGACGGATCATGTAATTTCACTAGGAATACGCACTGTAAGTCAGGCCAGCAGCGATGCCGCTGAGACCATTCATCATGCATGTGAACATCCACCTTGTGCGTGTGGGCGTGCCCCCGGCAACGGTGCAGAATGAGCAAGGTCATGGAGTTGCCGGATGACCTGAGATAGGAGCAGTGACCGAGTAGACTCCGGGCGCCAAAACCGACTTCCAAAACAGTGAATACACTCTCATGTTCATGAGTTACTTTGTGCAAGTTCAGTGCACCCAGCGCCCTCTCAATGAGGTTTGATGTCGAGCGCCGATAGCATGCAAGTTCTGTTTTACACTCTTAGTAGCCTTGAGAACATATAGATTACTACGAAACTCCACCCTTCCCCAACCTCATAAACTGTACATTTGCACATGCAGAACAATGTTGACACTGTCTGCCTCACAGGCAAACCGCTTCGGTGGCCATGGCAAAAGACCCCAGGATGAGGCAAAGTTCAGTTTGGTCACGTGACCCTCTAAACGAGGAGCGCAGGTAGATGGCTGAACAACGGCTCACCTGCAGCCATGCTTACCCCACACTGCATGTTAGTTGGTATTGAGATGCTAAAAGACTTTTAGCCGACATTGGTTTGAGTTTTAAGGTCACGACAACTGGTTTAGAATTGTTGTATTGACATGAACCGATGCGTAGGTTGATGCCGTTATGAATCCTCTCATGTGACTTAAGATAATGTAAATCGCATCTTTTATGTCTGATCCAGACATAGCCTGATCCAGTCAGGCTACCAACCTGATCAGGTCAGGCTACCAACCCAGTTCGCTTTTCTCAACACATACTAAAGAATTTGTATCTGCTTTCATGTCTCCATTAAAGACTAAATGAATGAATAAACGGTTTTCCTCCCATGTTTTCTTCTACTCCCCCTTTTACACCCAGATGCCAACCCCTGCTGCCGATACTTGTTTGTGTGAAGCAATACTCAGACTATGGTATTAATGCACGTCATTACAATAGCTTTTGTCTGTTCCCAAATAAAATGAGGCCAATTTCACTTTTACCTCGTCAGTGAACGTGCTTCTTTCTTTCTTATTTCCAAAGTGTTGATCGTTATTTCTAAATGTCTTGTGGTGTTTGTGGTCGCTAGGCTCTGAGGAAACGGAAAGCGATCCGGTTTGTCTTTGCAACAGCGGCGCAAAAATAATTCCACTTTGAAACGCTAGGGTGGGAAAAGATGAAAAGTTGTCTACAGCCCCTTTAAATCAAATCAGATCTTATCACTTTAGTGATAGTGTGTGTGTGTATGTGTGTGTGTACGCGCATCTACCTAGCCATGCCTCCTTCAAATAATCTTACTACAATACCAAAGTATAACATTGACTCGCTGTCAGAGAAGTATACAAATGTCCATATTTGCATTGCAAAAAAAATCAACAAGCTATAAATCATTACGATTGTATTTGTCATAGTTAGTTGCCATACCGCCATATCCCTAATACAGTCTCCAGTATACATCAGTGTTTTAAAACACGCTTGTTCTGGAAATGATTGACAGGTCTGCTGTCTGTTGTGTTTGGTTTGCACACACTCCAGCTGGCAGCTCTGCACCGTCTGCTGCTGCATCTTCACACTATCATTATAGTGGACCTGTGGTTTGGTTTCGCTAACTCTATTGTCAAACCTCAGTATTATAAACATGCATGTATATAAAATTATTTATACATTGAAGCAAAAAAGTATTTTTTGATTTGCATTTGGTCGGTCATTGGTCGATTTCATTGTTCATATATATGAACCGATTGGTTCGAGAGTTTGTCACCAAATCCATTTTGAATCTCACCCAAATTTAACCTGGTATCAGAAAGCACTGGTTTGCATTTGGAATAAGATAATTCCCATGACTTTTTAAATTGACTTATTAGATGACTAACCGGCGCTAAACGACATGGTTCAAACGAAAACTTGGATTTGCCTCGTCAGAGGCTTTAGCTACAGCGTCCTCCCGGTCTCTGTTGATTTTGGTTAACAGCCATTCTGTGATAGGTGTCTGAACAGGTCGCTGGCGAATCACAGATTATCACATTATCACGCTTCCTTTTAAAAAAAAGTAAACCTGAAGACACCTCTGTGAAAAGGATCGGTGCCAAGCATTTGACATTTACAATCAGAAGCGGGAATAGGCGATATCGGCCATGTTGGTTTGGTTATTGTATATTTGTATGATGGTAAAGCAAATGTGGTTTTCTGTGCTTCCAGGGTAAAGCCCACCGGGACAAGCAGCTGATTTACCTGCAGGACCACTTGGACAGGTACTATCACAGCCGCGACAGGAAGTGGATAGTGCTGTTCCCCGAGGGGGGGTTCCTGCGCAAGCGGCGGGAAACCAGCCAGTCGTTCGCCAAGAAGAATTCGCTGCCCCACCTGACCCACGTGACGCTGCCGCGGCTGGGCGCCACGCAGGTCATCCTGAAGACCCTGGGAGCCCAGCAGGAGAACGGCAGCGTGAGCAGCGAGAGCGGTCCTCCCAGCCAGTCAGGTAATCCACACACACACACTCACACTCACACTCACGCATGCACGCACGTGCGCCTCATCTAGCTCATCTTCTACTTTAATCTCTCTATTCTCTATTCTCTCTCTTCTCTGTCCCACAATGCCCCTGTTGTCCATCTGTGGAGAGCGACCGTCGTTGCTCCCGCTAGCGAGTCTTAGCATCATCAATCATTAAGGCTTTATTAGACAGAATGCAAGTAATCGCTTAGGAATGCTGTATAGCAAATAAAAGGATCCAGACGTTGCAGAGTGCAGGTGAAGGAAGTCAAACACTGCAGAAAACACCCAATAAATCAGGATTTGTGTTTTCTACGTTACATTTTAGATGTCGCCTTTCATGCTGAAAGTCACTTCTTTCCTTTTGGAAACTGAAATGGACTAGAATTGCCTTTGGTTCTCGCTGGGACGGGTACTGAGTTCAAAATGACGTCATTTCTACATAGGAGCACGTGTTCCCCCCCTGCACCGTTTCACTGTCATTGGTCATGAAGACCCCCCCGTGTGCAACAAAGGAAGCCTCTATCTTCTGTCTTCCGGATGTTTTCCGGATTTGTTCGTGTTTTTCAAGAAAGGAATCGTGCATTTTAGAGAAACTTGATTCAATCAGACAAAAAAAGGCATTTCTAATAATCAAAATCATGCTTTGGCAATCGTAGGTAACATGGGCACAGCCATGGGGGGGGGGATTCAGCTCTCTCCACGACCACGTTAACTCTTTTTATTGGTGGTCAGCTGAGGTCCTCCCCCCCCCCCCCGCGCCCCCCCACCCACACCCCCCCACACACACCCCCACACACACCCACACCCCCCCCACACCCGCGGCCCCAACGGACCCCCGCGAAGCCCAC
>JAOPJH010000080.1:10300604-10303104 GCA_027122575.1 Merluccius polylepis
ACACACATACCATAAAATAACCTCAAAACATCAACTCAATCACTGAAATGATTTCCTTTACATCTGAGGTTTGGAAAGGGATCCCTGTGTTGTGTGTGTGTGTGTGTGTGTGTGTGTGTGTGTGTGTGTGTGTGTAACAGTCTGATGTTTCAGCAATTAAGATACTGATACGCCGTCATTAAGCGTTGCATTGTGTGCTGAGGTGCCGAGTGAATGGGCTGCGGCCACGGATGATGCATGAAATGCGATGGAAACAAAGCGCTGGGAAGTGCACCTAATAATAATAATAATAATAATAATTACTATTATTATTATTTATCATGATCCCATTGTCTTCAGCGGTTTACCATATCTGGCGCGACGCATGGCTTCCCAAACACTTCCTCAAAGTGTTGCTCTCTGAATCATTAGGTTAAGAGGATGTAAGAGGCCGGCGCGTCCGCCTCCACCTCGGTAACCGAGACGACGATGGGTGTGGGGGTGGGGCTCTGAGGCGGTACCCACCCCCCCCCACACACACACCGATAAATTGCGGGCTGTCAATATTACACGGTCTTTTGTCGCGCCCCTCGAGCGTCGGCCTCTCCGAAAGCCGCTCCCCGGTCAGCCGGGGAGTTATTAAAGAGTTCGGCGCCGGCGGTCCATAACTCATCACAGACTCTGTGTTTGCATTATGCGCACGGACCTTTTTTTCATAATCAGCTCGTACTTCACACACACACGCGCCGCCGCCGCGGCAACTCATTAAATGCCGACACACACATTTGCCCTTCAGACTTTAACGCGGTATAATTTATTTATCGCGCTGGGTCAATGTCAACTCTATATTTGGATATGAATCTTTTAGGACTGTCAATCAGTGGAGCGCTGGGTTTCCTTGGCGACTCAATGCCTTCTTGTCTTTTCTTTTTTTTTCTCGCCTTGCAGGAAATCCCGAGACCTCCCCTGCTGGTATTGATTCAGATGAGCGTCCAGAAGAGAATCGTCCGCCTGTAGGAGCGCCTCACCTTCCCAGCTCCTCTCCCCCGTTCGTCTCCCCCGCCGCGGTCCTGGTCCAGTACAAAGGGAACGCCTGACCAGGGATTGGTGCCTTGTACTCCTCCTGGTCCTCGTCCTCTTCCTCGTCCTCCTCGTCATCCTCCTCCTCCTCCACTTCCCCCAGTCTCCCGCAGCCCTCTTATCCCAGACTATGTGTCCCTCAGCTCGGTCGGCGGCGGTCCCTGGTCCGGACCGCCTGCTGGTCCTCATGGGGCTGCTGGTCCTCCTCACGGTCCCTTCGCTCTGCGGCGGAGGCCAACGCCCCCCAACGCCAGCCTTCAAACACTTCTCGCCTCAGGAGTCGGGCCTCACCCACCTGGCCATCCACAACCGGACCGGCGAGGTGTACGTCGGCGCCGTCAACTGGATCTTCAAGCTCTCCAGCAACCTCACCAAGCTGCGCAGCCACATGACCGGACCCGTGGTGGACAACGAGAAGTGCTACCCGCCGCCGAGCGTCCAGCTGTGTCCCCACGAGCTCTCGCAGACCGCCAACGTCAACAAGCTGCTGCTGGTGGACTACGCCCAGAAGCGGCTGATCGCCTGCGGCAGCACCTCACAGGGCATCTGCCAGTTCCTGCGGCTGGACGACCTCTTCAAGCTCGGCGAGCCGCACCACCGCAAGGAGCACTACCTGTCCAGCGTGGCCGAGTCCGGCACCATGTCCGGCGTGATCATCAGCTCGCCGCACAGCGCCACCAGCAAGCTGTTCATCGGCACGCCCATTGACGGCAAGTCCGAATACTTCCCCACGCTGTCCAGCCGCAAGCTGATGGAGAACGAGGAGAACGCCGACATGTTCAGCTTCGTCTACCAGGACGAGTTTGTGTCGTCGCAGCTGAAGATCCCGTCGGACACGCTGTCCAAGTTCCCCGCCTTCGACATCTACTACGTGTACAGCTTCAGCAGCGAGCAGTTCGTCTACTACCTGACCATGCAGCTGGACACGCAGCTCACGTCGCCGGACGCCAGCGGCGAGCAGTTCTTCACCTCCAAGATCGTGCGTCTGTGCGTCGACGACCCCAAGTTCTACTCCTACGTGGAGTTCCCCATCGGCTGCACCAAGGACGGCGTGGAGTACCGCCTGGTCCAGGACGCGTACCTGGCGCGTCCGGGCCGCCAGCTGGCCGACAGCCTGGGCGTGTCGGAGAACGAGGACATCCTGTTCACCGTCTTCTCGCAGGGCCAGAAGAACCGGGCCAAGCCGCCCAAGGAGTCGGCGCTGTGCCTCTTCACCCTGAGGAGGATCAAGGAGAAGATCAAGGAGCGGATCCAGTCCTGCTACAAGGGGGAGGGGAGGCTCTCCCTGCCCTGGCTGCTCAACAAGGAGCTGGCCTGCATCAACTCGGTGAGTCCAGACCCGGTCTCTTAGGACCGCGTTAGACGTGAATTTTCTAATTTCTAAACTTTCTCAAAGTTGCTTTTTTAGCCATTATATCAGGCAATGAATTAATGAATGCAA
>JAOPJH010000080.1:10305604-10312168 GCA_027122575.1 Merluccius polylepis
GGTTAAGCCCACGGCAGCAGCAGCTGTGAAGGAGCCCACACAACACTAGCGGTTATTAACTCACATGATGACAGCACAGTAACACACACAGGAGCCAAACACGTCGATGGATTATCATCACCGACAGTCAATTGTCAAGTGTGCAATTACAGATTATTACAGATTATTCATTTGCAATACTTAATCAATAAGCTAGAAGATGGTGCAAATTAGGTAGCAGATGAAAAGGTTCTATAAAGATATGTGGTAACAAAGATACGTTGCTACAAAGAGATGTTGTTACAAAGAGATGTTGTTACAAATATATGTTGTTACAAAGAAAAAAATATGTTTGTGTTAAGGTTCTCTTACCTCACATCTTCAAGGAACTTGTCCAGCTCTAGTGCAGGGAACTGGGAGAGTCTAACAAAGACAAGGCAACACAATGTAAGGAATTCAAACACGACTTAAACATTCACTATCCAGTCATACGGTCATATCTCCATTTAGCTGCCTAGCCGTACGACACATGGCTTCACGCCTGGTTTTCTTTCTTCGTTGCATTGAACTGCTCATGGAACAAGAACATGAGAGTCGTTTGAGTTATAGTAGGTCTGTCATTGTGCATCATTTAAACGTCTCTTGTATTCCTTTATGAATCCATCAGAACCAGATCCAAACCCTAGAGGTCATTTTGCATAACTGTCACTGGTCTCCATGTGTGAGGCTTACTTGAGCTGAACACCTTCCTTGACCTCCACGATGACCAGGTTGGGGTCCATGTTCTTTGTAATCTCCTCTAAAGCATTTTCTGGAATCATGTCTACAGGTGAAGAGAGGAGAGCATTCATGCACACCGTATTGGAGAATATCTCCTGTGCAACATCTAATAACAGGAGCCGTATCTATACAACAGAACATTTCAACACAACTATACGTTGCTGGATGACGACCCTGTTTGTGTATGTGTGTGTGTGTGTGTGTGTGTGTGTGTGTGTGTGTGTGTGTGTGTGTGTGTGTGTTTCCACTCACGCTGGTGGCTGACGATGCAGTGTGCGGCCAGCAGCTTCAGCAAGGGCACTTCAAACAAGGCCGGGTGGAACAGCAGCTCCTTGGCCGTGGGCCGCTTGCTGGGGTCCACCTCCAGACACTTCTGGATGAACTCCTTTACCGACGCAAACACAACCACAATATGGAAATGAGCGCCGGGTTGAATGAATACGGCCTTTTAGAAATGCATCGGAATAGAAATGCATCGGACCCGCTGCAGTGGATCCTCCAGGAACTGGATGGCGCTGTTGATGGCTTCCTGGGAGACGTAGGAGGACTCCCCGTTGCTCTGGATCTCCAACACGGCCATCTGGGGTCGGATCACAGAACAAGGGACATGGTCAGGGTCAGGGCCGCACGATTCAGTGCATATTATCGAAATCACTATTTTGTCCTCTGCAATTAACTAAACCTCAAACGTAGACACGCGCTGAAACACGTGTTCGCATGATGATGAATATCGGTGTCGAGGTTGATGACAGTCATAGGAATGGAGTGGGGAAAGTTTTTCTTGTTTTAGAAAGTGAAGTGGGCGTGGCCCGTTACCTCCAAGGCGCACATTCCAAAGGAATAGATGTCCACGGCTGTGGTGACGTCAGCGACCGCTGAAGGCAGACAAAGAGACGATGATCACAATAATACGCCCAATATACCCCAGGAACATCTCGGATGATTTAGAAGCTAGTTAGTCGAGACCTCACCTCCATATTCTGGGGCGAAGAAATGCAAGCTCTTCTGCTCCTCCCGACAGGTTTTCACATGGTTGTTGATGGTGTCTGGGGCCACTGGAAACAAACAAATCCAGAGGAAAGCAATTGATCAAAATAAAGACAATAGAAATAATAATGATTAAAGCAGCGTTACATTATTATCACCACCAGAGCGAGAGACTACTCTTCATTGTCTCTTCCTCAAATAAACTGTTGACACTCGGTTGTGGCCTCGTTATTTAGGGCCAAGGGAGGGTTTATAAAATATAAAACAATATAAAACATTTATTGTTCGCGTAGCTTGAGGTGTAGATGTAAACAGTATTCTGGTTCCCACCTGAGCCGATCTTGATGAGGCCGTTGTGCTGGATGAAGATCGTGTCGCAGGTCAGGTTGCCGTGGATGATGGGAGGCTCACATAAATGCAGGTAGCTGAGGACCAACCATGTAAAACAAAGATAGTTCTAGAGGGCTTGGACAGAATGCATCATGGGATTTTTTGCTGGCGATACTGTCAAATCCTAAATCAACGTAAATACACCGTAAGCTAGACTAATGAAAACGTTTGTTTTCCACGTCTCCCATGAGAAACGCTGTAGCAGTTTTAAAACCCAACTTCTCCCCATAATAACAAATAAGTTCCCAATTAATTACTTCCAAAATGGTGGCAGACATCACGATACAAGCGCGATGTACAAGCCCTATTAAAATCAATCGTCCTTTTTTCCTCCAATATGTCACAGAGGTTGGTCCAGCTATGATTTACACCACATTCTAATATATAATAATATATAATAATAATATACACCATTAATCACCAGTAATAGTAACTGAACCAAGCTCAAAACAGTCATCTTAGAAATGACTAACGGTGTTACTTGAAATGCAGTAGTTTGAAACACTGACCTGAGAGCCGACAGGATCTGTGTGCACCAGCGCTTCCAAGCCTGACAGACAGAGAAGACAGTCGATTTAGGAAGAGAGTATTAATTAATGTTAATCCGTCCATTACAACATCATATAGACGACCGGACGTTTGGTACACTGTTTCATTTATTGATAGTTTGTGATCATTAAAATCACTGACATTCTGATAGATGTGGTCCTATATTATCTTGGCCCATGTGAACATTAGCTTGAATTAATTTAGGACTAGGACACGACCCAACATTAGGCCAGCAGCCCAGAGCTTGAGGGAATATCTAACGCAGCATAAAGAACATCTGCAGCACCAGCATGGGAATATCCTCTAGGCGGTTTGATTCAATACAACCCTACGTACCTTTTCGTTCATCGTCTTGTGGTTTTTCTTTGTCTTCTTCAGAAACTGTTTGAGACTTCCCGAGGACATGTACTCAGTGATGAAAATCACCTGCACAGAGAGACAATAAACACAACTCAGCCTTATCCTCCATATCCATTAGAGAAGGCTTGGAGAGAAGAAGAGTGAGATATGACAACACACCCTCGCTCGGTTCTCCTTCACGTCTGCCCAGTACTTGTGAAACTTCACAATGTTCAGATGCTCCAGCTGGATCAAGTTGTCGAAAACCGCTTTAACCTTTTCCTGCGCAAAAAACAGAAAGACGAGAGGTCTGCATCATTATTTTTGAAAATAAGTAATGAAAATATTTCACAGCCACATGGCAACCCTTCAAAGACCAAGAATGAACATATGGCATATGGAGTAGTCTTTCAAGAGACTCACAAATGAATATTATAGTCATATAGTCAATAAATATTATTTGAAACACTCAATTCCAAACTTCCTGCACTAAAAAGCATAATTGAGCATAATCCCAGATGAGTTAGGTGCAGTACTCTACGGTGTTGACAGTGAGCACCCGGCTGCTCAAAAGAAGCTCAAATTGAAAGCCTTCATTACAATCATCATCTTAAATGTTCACTCACCTCCTGCAGTTTGAAGTTCTTCCTCTCCGAGAACATGACCTCGTTCCAGACCACCTCGACTCCTTCCTCCGTATCCATCGCCAGGTACGCATTATCGATCCCGGGAACATTGCGTTGATTCACCTTAGAGGATAATAACACAATAGATCATCAGGGTGTCAGCTGCTGTGTGTATACGCGGATGAAATTGATTATTAATTTATTATTATTTATTATATTATTATTAATTATCATTAATTTACAATTACTAAGCACCACCTACCTCTTCCTTGCGTTTCTGCCAGCGACCACATGGACTTTCCTCCAGAATCTCTGACTCATCCTCGCTTTCTTCCTCCTCGTCTTCCGTGGCTGCCGTAGGCGGAGGCTGCGTTACCATGGACACGGGGGGAGATACTGATGACACCACTTGACCCGTGGACCCAGTGGCAGCAGCAGCAGGCCCGGACTCTTGTCTCCCTTCCTGGACCGGAGCCTGCTTGGTCTCTCCCTCGGACATCCCGTCAGGCCCAGCAGCAGCCCTACTGTACAACACATGACGTCATTACACAACAGACACGTTACCCCACAAGAAGTGATTGCTGCTGAGAACCACCAAGTACCGTTGGCTGTACATCCTTATAGGCGATATGGGACAATAATATCTACACGTCGCCTCACAAACAACAACACTGTAAAAAAAACAACAACAACAACACGTTGAGAGACATACGTGGACGACTTGTGGTCGGTGACGATGGAGGACGCAGCGGAGGAGCCGCTGTGTCTGTGGCGCCGGTACCGCTTCAAGTGGTCCTGTCTGTGTCTGTGTCTGTGCTGCTGGCTTAACAATTCCGCTTGTTGAGCTCCAATATCTCTATTTGTAAAGGTTTATCACACGACGCCTGTGTTGACACCGAGCTGGCTAAGACTGCTAGCGACCCTGGCAACTTGGTCCTCCTTCCTACTTCTCAAGACCGAAGGCTAGCGACACATGAGCTACTTGCTAGCATCTTAGCATAACAGTGTGTCGCCTAATGTCTGAAATACATTTATTGAATACTTGCATGGTATCATTCACTCAGCGTTAAATGCCAACAGACAAACAGAGTGACAGATGTCATAATATAGTTAACAACTCTCTCACACTGAGGTTAAAATGTGAGGTTAGCTAGCTAGATGTGATCGCGACAAACGTTCAAGGATGCGGACGCAAAACGGTACGGGGAGCGTGACGTCACGGCAGCAGAGTTGCCAGGCGCGTGGACCTATCCCCCTTTCGCAGCCTCAAATCTTTCATTCAGTTCATTTTAAGATGCCAGCACCAGACATTTTCTATTAGTGAGTGAGTGACAATGCAAGTTAAAAGACACGCGAGAGTGCTGCAGGTCGCAAGTGCACTATTTCAATCAGTTACATTTGCAGTTAATCATAATAACACCATAATATAATATTACCATAATACCATAATAACACCATCTACTTGAGGTATCTTAGGCACGTTCAGCCTTTACCTAACCCTAGACAATGATCAACTTAGGTCGTCCCTTACGCCACTGGAAACAAAACACACTTTGTTATATTTCCCCCTGCTTGGCCCATATTTCACCCTTCCCCTGCAACATGATGATGTATCATCATTTACAGTTTTCTCCTGGCAACTTCAGATTTACTATTGTATTCAGGGGGGTTTCCTTAGATTTGGCAACAAAACATTCAACAACCTTGACAATCTTGTACGTTCAAAAGTTAAGATGATGGGTTGGTAGAGCATCTGGACACCTTTGACCGCTACTAAACGGTATAATTGATCAAGAAATAATAATACTCAGTGGCTAGAATTTGGGATACATGCATACTGGCAATGTCTACAGTGCTCAACCTACCTGGCATCCTTGATGACTAACCCCTGCCCCTAAATTACCTACAGGCCTGAATTCACTGTAAGTCACATTGGATACAAGTATCTGCTAAATGACTCAATTGTATGTATGTAACTCACTAAAAATACCACTAAAGTAGTAAAGTAAGTAGAACTAAAGTAGCGCAAAAAAGGAGGAATTGTTCTCTAATTTTTGTCAATGCTCTACCATTAGTAACATGATCTACCTTAGTGCCTATAGGCTCTCTTTGCCTGTGACTACTGTCTTCCAGAACCGGTGATCAATTCTTCATGACTTGATGGAATTGGCTGATGAGTCCCCTCAAATAACAGAGACATGTATTGACGATCATGACCGAAGCATAACATGACCTATTTGGTTATGCCTGACATGTCACTAGTCATCGCTGATGCAGTTGAGAAATCGGAGATCACCAGCGAGCCGCAGGAGGGACCGCGGGGAACTGATTTTGGAAGGTGCCCAGTTAGTGTGTCTGTACTAGTAAGTGACACACTTACTGGAAATGAGCTGAACACATGCATGGGTACTTACCGAAGGGCTTGATGACCTCAATCGAGAACTCTCCAAGTTCCCAACATGGCTGACCGCTAAAGGGTGAATAGCTGTCTGTACACTGTAGTGTACAGGAACATGGAGGGGGACAGGCGTGGCTGGACCCCCTGCAGAGTAGTGGTCATCAGGGAAAGAAGACAATTGTACACAGACAAAGATGGCCGGTTGAGATGGTTTGGTGTAATGCAGGAGATGGATATGGATTCATTGACAACCTACACAGGCCAAGAATAACTAATCATAATGCCAATATCAAAATATTACAACCTGAAGAACTGACCACACGTATAATACATAAAACACACCCATTTAATATAGCTTTGGTGACCAGCCAGCCAGCCAGCCAGCCAGCCAGCCAGACAGACAGATAGATAGATAGATAGATAGATAGATAGATAGATAATAGATAGATAGATAGATAATAGATAGATAGATAATAGATAGATAGATAGATAGATAGATAGATAGATAGATAGATA
>JAOPJH010000080.1:10333939-10344030 GCA_027122575.1 Merluccius polylepis
ATCTATCTATCTATCTATCTATCTATCTATCTATCTATCTATCTATCTATCTATCTACCTATCTATCTATCTATCTAGTGAGCTCTGACACCAGACAGAGCGGTCCACATTCATCGTTTGTCTGCAGGAAGTAGACGAGCGTTTGACCTTATGGGACCTGAACAGCTGTTCTTTACTTATTAAGCTGTGGCTCTCATGGCACCGATGCCCAACATGTTAGGATCCACAGGGTCCGGTTCTGAGCTTGTTAATGATCTGTAGTGTAAATGTGCAAACTAAGTAGTCCAACACAGCAATTAGCAAGAACAAATGTACTGTTTGAACATTTGTATAGCATAAGAAATGTTATATATGTGTCATTTGTGTAATAGCCCTGCGATAGGACATTGTTGAAACTGGAGAGCTGAAAATGAATCATTATAAAGATAATGAAGCTGTTTATAAAGACATACAGTACATTAAAGTCATATTTTGTTGCATTTGGTCACATAAACCAATCCTATGATAAACAAATGAGTAGGTGAACATTATGTTGAACATGTGTGTGTAAATATGTTTCATGGTTAAATACAACTAACTAACCTAAATGATCCTTTCTCTCAGATTAACCATCTAATTAGTACAATTCATTTCAGCAGATTTGAATTCAGATGTCCTCACACAGAAAGAGACGCTTACTGTCATTTAATTGTACTTACAGGAATTCTGTGGAAATCCCCACTTCATCATCGATGGAGCCAACAGGACAGACATCTGTCAAGGAGAATTGGGTAATATTTTAAATGTTAACATTTTTTTGGGGGGGAATTTCAATCGAATCGAATTTCAATCAAATCATATTTGTATGTACAAGCTCATTGACACCAGCTAAGTGTGTGCATTTGAGGTCATAAAAGTGAAAGCATAGAGTAGACTGACCCTATAACTGAACCTATGAAACCCCCCATGGTCCGGTAGGGTGAGCTCATGCCCTGCATGCGGTGTCTCTGTCTCTGCGGTGGACAGGTGACTGCTGGCTGCTGGCCGCCATCGCGTGTCTCACTCTCAACGAGAAGCTGCTCTACAGGGTCATCCCTCGGGACCAGAGCTTCACCGAGAACTATGCTGGCATCTTCCACTTCCAGGTACACACCGACCTGATGTGTGCTGTATATTATTAAACATATTAACACATTTGTTGATATAAAAAAAAATAAAAGTATGGGATCTAGGACGAAGAATAATATGACTTCATCATATCATCATCATCAAGCTAAAAGCCACATTACAATGGCCGTAACTCCGATGAGTACACCATATTTAATCGTGTGTGTGTGTGTGTGACCAGTTCTGGCGCTACGGTGAATGGATCGACGTGGTCGTGGACGACCGCATCCCTACGCTGAACGACAAGCTGGTGTTTACCAAATCCTTCCGCAAGAACGAGTACTGGAGCGCCCTCTTGGAAAAAGCCTACGCCAAGTAAGTCTGACCTACCACACACACAGTCTATTAATATCTCAAGCCAAGTGGACATCAGGCCATGTCCAAGGGTCCCAGGTGGAAACCTATCCCACTGGGTTCGGGTTTCCCTTCCCGGTGATGACTATAACACACTTGATCAGAACTCGCAGCATGCATTGGCTAGAGTAGATACTGCGCCTTGATCTCCTCTCCCCTGGCCGTGAGGAATGGCCGGCCACATGTGGAATCCCATCTGGATCGGGATGAATGTCGATCTTCTTCTTCTTCTCCTTCTTCAGGTTGCACGGCTCCTACGAGGCTCTGAAAGGAGGCAACACGCTGGAGGCCATGGAAGACTTCACCGGGGGCGTGACCGAGTACTTTGACCTGCTGGAGGCCCCCAAGGACCTCTACAGCATCATGAAGAAAGCGCTGGAGAGAGGCTCGCTGATGGGCTGCTCCATAGACGTGGGTGTATAGTTACTATGCACAATGTACATATACTGTACATATACAGTAAAACGGTCCCTATAGGAATCAAACGAACAAACGAAAAGTCAAGCAGCAAAATATGAACAATAACACCAACCGACACAGTTTTCCATTGACAAGGACTTGCTATATATACCCATGAAAGGATACATACTGTACATTATCTTTGCATTCAAAACATGGTAAGAATTTAGAGAGAGAGTCAGCATCAGCAACCAATCAGATGGAGTAACTCGAGATGATCCCTGAGGGGGATAATCTTCAAATAAGTCATCTCAGTCATCGTCCCTGACCTTTTTTTGTCCAGGTGTTTGGAGGCCGGATGGAGAGTCGCACCGATCTTGGACTCGTGAGAGGACACGCCTACTCGGTTATCGGTCTGGCAGAGGTACGCTAAAGAGAAGCTATGTTTCTATTAGCATTTTTTTTTGGTTTGGAAATGTTTTCTTGTGCTAATTGCCGGGTGGATGTTTTTTTTTAAGTGTGACGAAGAAGCGACCAACTCCCAGATCCGTCTGATTCGCCTGCGTAACCCCTGGGGATGGGTGCTCTGGAAGGGGCCCTGGTGTCTCAAGTAAGAAGAACTCCCAATCATATCGTTTTAACTTAGAGAGGTTAGAGACTTGGATTTGATTCCTGGTGGAGTGCACATGCTCTCTCTGTGGGGTTCCTCACACCTCCAAACACATACGAACGAGGTCAATTGGAAACCTAATATTTCAAGTGGGTGATTGAGTGGTGGGTGAGGTGTGTGTGTCTGTGACCCGGGTATGGACACACACCACCAGTGTCCCGCTGTCCCGAGTGTCTCCCATACTTCAACTGGGATCGGCTCCCGCCCCCCCCCTGCGATCCGGACCAGAAATAAACCAGTAAAGATGGCTGGATAAATATTTAAACCTGCTTGGATGAATTCAACACATCCGATTTGGTTATGTTACTGACAACACACCCTGGCTGCACGGTTACTTAAACACACACACATATTTAAAACACCAACGCTTGCTTCAGCAGCTCCGAGTTTGTAGTGAAATCGTCACATCGATTCTTGTGTCTGTTCAGGTCTTAAATAATTTCTAGAATTGATTGAATGATTTCTACCCTGTCCTCCTTAGTTCCAAAGAATGGTCCACCATATCCACCGCTGACAGAGACAACTTACAGAAGCAGACCATCCCCGAAAGTGAGTTCTGGTGAGTTCAAATCCCGTGTCAATGTTGTTCCTGTTTGTTTTTTTGCGAATCCTCTACTTTAATCCACATGTTCGGTGTCTTCTTTTTCTTCACAGGATGTCCTTTGACGATTTCAAGAAGTGCTACACCAAGCTGGAGATGTGTAACTTGACCCCGGACACGCTGCAAGGCGACGAGAGGACCAGCTGGACCGTGGCGGTGAACGAGGGCCGCTGGGTGAGAGGCAGCTCCGCAGGGGGCTGCAGGAACTGCCCAGGTAGGAATGACCTCATCGTGATGTCATCTTGACATCTAAAGACCCATTTGCTTATCTACTATCTGTCTCATCAGCACTTTAAACATCGGTTCATCGAGGATGTGGGATGTTTATCACTGGGAGTGTTTCAACTTCTTCTTCACAGACACATTCTGGACCAACCCCCAGTACCGGATGCTGCTGTACGAGGAGGACGACGACTCGGAGGACGGGAAGGCGGCGTGCACGGTGGTGGTGGCTCTGATGCAGAAGGGCCGCAGGAAGGAGCGCAGCAAGGGCGCCGCCCTCTACACCATCGGGTTCTCCATCTACGAGGTGCTCACAGCGAGTTGCTAGGATCTAGCAAATGCTATCTCGAATAAGATAGATGACACTGTGGTACACTTCTACATTTTACTAAGCGCCCTTTCACTCTTTGCATTCAGCTTATTAGCACCATTGGGTGGCTTAATGCACACACACACACACACACACACACACGTCAATGGAACAGAATTGCGCACCCTTGCGTTGAGGACAGTGGAGGAGGAAGTTGTTTGAGCGAATCCATGTTTGACTCGTATGTTATTTGTTGCAGGTGCCGAAGGAGGTATGATCACCTGGGAGGAGGAGAAGGAGGAGTCATGTGCCAATGATCTGTAAAGATCTGTAAACGATCCGAGATGAAGATGAAGATCTAAAATGGTTCTGATCTTCACCTGTGAACTGAGCCACAGCATTTCACAAATAATGTGTATAAGTCCCGGGTGGTGTTAATGAGCCAGTACGGACCGGTTCAATCAGATTCAGATCAGGATCATGAGTATTTATTCTCAAATAGTATTCATACTGAGTATTTATACACAAGGTTGAGATGGAATACATTTATAAAAGACAACTACTTCTGTACGATAAATGATTAATTGAAGTAGTATGAAACATATATTGTATATCCATTCAATTCCTCCGTCTATTGGTCAGATGCGCGGCTGCCAACAGCACCTGGGGAAGGACTTCTTCCTCTACACCATGTCCACGGCCAAATGCCAATCCTACGTCAACCTGCGTGAGATCACCGAGCGTTTCCGCCTGCCGCCCGGGGAGTACGTCATCATCCCCACCACCTTCAACGCCCACCTGGAGGGAGAGTTCATCCTCAGGGTGTTTTCGGAGAAGAAGAGCTTGGCTGAGTAAGGATTGGGATTGGTCGGTTCTTAGGTCATGGTTGACAGCGAGGTGGATCTGGGATTGGAGGGAATGCTTGAAAGTTATAAATGCCCGAGACCTCTAACATGATGTGAACTCTAACATGATGTGAACTCTAACGTGATTTTTGTCTGTTTTCTTCTGTTAGGGAAGTAGACGAGACAATCGGGTCTGATCAAATCCAGGTATGTAAACTTGATGCACAATATGAACATGATGGGATGGTCTTGTTGTGTTTCGGGGCGATGGTATTACTTTCAGATGTCATCTGGACTCGGTTACAATAGAAGATTGTATGTTCAATAAAGTTGAATACCTCATTAAACCTTTCCTGTTGATCAATCTCATTCATGATCTGAAATAAACATTCATGAGTCCGCCATCGTCTATCTCTACTCCTTTTATTCCCGAGCTCTTCAGATATTCCATCTCTACTCACTAATGTTCACTTTGTTTCCATCTTCAGTAAATAACAAATTAGATTTTCCTTTTTCTTTTCATTAACCTCTATCCATCTCATTTCATCTCATTGGTCTGCACATACTGTCCTATACCGGTCACCAGCCAGGCAAGGAAAAGAATGAAAAGGTAAAATGCATCTGCAGCACGCGGCGGCCATGGCCACTCTGAAGCTTGCTTCCACTCAGCTCTCTAACCACGTGTCCCTGTTCTCTGCGCTGCGTGTTTGTTTGACGACATTTGGCCTTCCAACATGTTCAGTTTCTTTATACAGTAGAGCCTTATCCTCCTCACTACTTTTCTCCTCCTTTTTTCATATATATAAACTTTATACTCATCAAACTCTTTCCCACCTCCTGCAGCCCATCGTGTTCGTGTCGGACAGAGCGCGGGCCAACAAGGAAATCGAACACGGCGGCATTCAGGGGGAGAAGAGGAAGAAGAAGCCGAAGGTAAGGGAGGAGGAGGAGGAGGAGGAGAGGACTGTGCAACCGTGTGTTAACATGTGGACCGTTACACCGTTTCAATGAGGCAAACCGCGACACGATTCTGCTGCAACTCACACTCCCTCCTCCTCCAACGGCCTGCGGCTCACTGCGGCCTTTTGTCCTGTCGCAATCCTGCAGACTGAAACTCAATCGTAACCACGTGCCCACGTGCCCCGGAGTTCAACCCTCAGCTTGGCTCAATGACAAACTTGTTTTAAAAGGTCAACTGACCCAATTTGCACCTGTTGTGCATGTGGACTTCATTTTATGCAATGATAAAATTTATAAAAAATATATTATAGAAATAATAGAAATATTATCTTTGAATGCATGTGTAGTTATATTAACAGCTGTTAAGTTATATTAACAGCGTGTCGAGTTACTTACTCTGCATGTCCGCAGCCTATAAAGGAGCTTGTACAGTATGTTGTCGCCACCATGTGTGTTTTCAGAGTGTGTTTCTTAGCTAAACATTGTTTGAGTCTCTTCCACAGTAGGCAGCAGTGGTGGTGATGTGTATGCATGTGATAATAACCCTGTCTTGAAATAGCGTTTCATATTATCGAGGGTCCCCGGCCTAAAGCCAAAGAAGTCCACATCCACAGCTTTAAAATCTTAAATGTGTTTTTTTCCCTGAGAACTCGATTAAGTTGTTCTGCAATGAAGTCACTAACGCAATGTCGAAGCAATTGTTGACTTGTTAAGATTTCTTCCTTACCGTCTATCTATCTACCATCAGCCCAAAATAACTGAGGAGGAGACTGAAGAGGACAAAAGCTTCAGGGCCATTTACAGACACATCGCTGGTGAGGTGAGTAATACGGGGCCAGGCGGTCACTATCCTCAAGTCAACGCCTCACAAACCCTTTTACACTTAAACTGACACCGCCGACACACGGGAGGAAGGAAAAGGAAGCAACAGAAAACGCACGAATACATTTGCAACTTCTCTCCTCTCCATTAGGACATGCAGATCTGTGCCAACGAGCTCAGGGAGGTCATGAAGAGGGTGCTGGACAAACGTAAGCCTGGAAGAAATAATTAATCCTAAATCACAAACTCTACAAGCGCTGCTTGTACCCGTTATTGAGATGATTGAGATTACATTCTCCAAAACGCTCCCCACAGACAACCTGGTGAAGACGGAGGGCTTCAGTCTGGAGACGTGTCGCAGTATGATCGCCTTGATGGACGTATCCTTTCATGTGCTGTGAGACGAGGTGACCCAGATGATGATGTCACCTCAGTCCAAGTGTTGTCAAGTTTAGACAAGCTGGCTTATCAGTACAAGTACGCGTGTTTGAATCCCCCCCCCCACACACACACACAGACACACACACACACACAAGAGGTCAGAGGTGGAAAATTCCAGCTCTAGTAAGATAAACTTCCCTCTGATATTTTAGGTCAACCGACTGACTTTGCTTGGCACGGAGCCAAAATATGAGCACACTTTACATCTTCAATGTTCGACTACACCTAGGGTATATATCATAATCAGCTCTATATATAACTTGACAAATACTGTCGGTTCTATCGAGAGGATCGTGAATAAGCTCCATGCCCTAGAGCACGTTTTAGCTTTGAATAATCATTTAGCTTTAAATAATACAACAAGCACTAGAAGCATTGTGGTTGATCGAAGAGGACTGTAAAAACCATCCAACAATATCTGAATGATGTTTGATGATCTTCATTTGTAGTCATGTTGGCCATAACAAACCCTTCTATAGACCGACGGCACCGGGAAGCTGAACCTGCAAGAATTCAAACACTTGTGGAGTAAAATCAAAGAGTGGCAGGTGGGAAACCGATTCAGTTCACACCTCGTTCTGCTGTTAGCGTCCCGTTCATAACCTCTCATCCATCTGCAGCTCATCTTCCTACGCTACGACAAGGACAAGTCCTGCACCATCAGCAGCTTTGAGATGAGGAACGCTGTGAACGATGCAGGCAAGGACAATATTATTAAATTGTACTATATATTATCATTTGATATGATGCGATCATTAGGATACCAATTGTTTTCCATGGACTGACTATTGTCCACCAATCGTGGGTTAAGTATTTTACAAACGCCATCTAAATTAATCCTTACTTTCCTACTATTCAGACCTGCAGCTGTGTAAATGTTAAATGTAGGCTAATCCTTTCCATTGTTTTTATATCTGAAGTGAATACAGTCTAAAGTACATTTTACTACCCTAACCTCCGTGCTATCCCTTCCTCTCCAAGGTTTCCACCTCAACAAGCAGCTGTACGATATATTAGCCATGCGCTACGCAGACGAAAAGCTCAACATCGACTTTGACAGCTTCATCTGCTGCTTCGTGAGGCTAGAAGGAATGTTCAGTAAGTACACCTTATATACATTTATTCAAATATTACAACTTGTTTTTACATTCAGGCCTCCATCCGCCCACAAATCAAAAACAGCCCAATTTGACTTTTACTCTTTAGAAACTTAAACTGAAACTTAGAAACTTGCAGTTCAAGTAATTAGGAACAAATGTGATGGGAAAAGTTTATAAAAGAAAGAAATATATAAAAGATACATTTTCATGAGGTCAGTTGAACCAGAGTGATAAATTAATAGAACAGTATTTAATAAGCGCATCTGCTGCAGGGGCCTTCAATGCCTTCGACAAAGATGGAGATGGTGTGATCAAGCTCAACGTTCTCGAGGTAACAGAGGCGTCATTATGGGATAGGTGTCGCTCATGACCCTCATTCTGGGTAGTAGACTTATCTTTCCAATATTAGTGTTATGAGCGACACCTGTGTGTGTCCCACGATGAGGCCTTTGGTTCTCATGCACCCTTTTCACAATCAAATATGATACACGTTATTTTAAAAGTGTACCTAATGGACTTCACCGTGGTTTCCTTCATAGTGGCTCCAGCTGACGATGTACTCTTAGTGGAGGCCGGCGGCCGTCTCTTGGTCTGTGATCCACCAGCACATCAACTTAACAACCAAACTAAATGAAACCTCAAGGACACCACTGTCAACAACGAAACAAATGATTGCAGTTGCTGCTTCCGAATGGCTAAATTTGTGTCCAATGTCACTTGCCATTAAAAATAAAGGCAAGCGTATTTTAAATGGCAGATTAGCCGAAAGAAAATACTAAATTTGATAACTTATGTTTCCTGTGGCTTGACTTAGTTAAACTTTAAACAGGCTTGTGTTTAAAAACCAAAGCTTTTTTTAAGGCAAGGCATCTTGATATTGATAAACCACACGCTAACTGCTACATTAATATGTAATTACGCTTAATTAAGCTTTTATAAACTTTATGAAAACAGAGTGCAATGTTCTATAATGTCTTAGTCTGCCTAGTGAAAGTCATATACACTGAAATAAATGTTCTGTGCGAGTCAAGACTGAGTGAGGTGTTCAATTTTCAACCTTTTTTGTTAAATATGATATATTTAGCCAATATTGCTTCATTTTTTAAACTTTTACTTTTGTGACTTTAGGTGCATTGCCTGAGGGCCATCATAGCCAGTCTATCGGTTTAAAAAGATACCTTCGCTGTGTGAAATCAAAAACTAGCAGCAGCTATACAGGTGCGATGTAAACAAACACATGGAGAAATCTTCCTACTCAATGGAGAACTTCTGCTTCCAAAGATCTGGAAAATAAAGAAAATAAAAAGTAGTGAGTAGTGATACGAGGGGGATGTACCAACACCACTTTTCCTGGCCGATATTCACAGTTAAAAATCAAAACAATGCAATGTCTTTTAAATAGCCCTCACGTTGCGGGTTACGGCCTCAGCTGGCTGTCCTTCTCAGTGTGGCTCTGCATGTGTGACGGCAGCTCCTGTTACAATCGTGGAGATGGGAAAGATTGTGTTAAACATGGAGGCCTATAGGAGCCGCATGCTGTTGTGTTCAGTAATGGCTCAACATTGGACACGGCGAGAAGGTACTTTGGGCTTTTCACACCTTGTTTCCTCGTTTATGGATTCCAATAGACCGAACAAAATACATGAGCAACATAACCGGACGATAATGTGGCTTTAATCGTATCAATGTGAAGCTGCTGCATATCATCTTAAGCAGTACCTCGAGTTATTGTGGAAGAAAAACTACACGACTGTGAATAAGGATCAACGATTAAGGGGTTCGACCAAACAGAACAAAACAGAGTTCAAACTGTGCTAGGATCAGTGGATCATCAGGCGGTTCCTCTTACCCGCTGCACCGCGTCCTGGGTTGGGAAGAACGCATCGCAGTTCCTCCAGCGACACTTGACCGTGCTGAGGCCGGCGTTGCTGTGATCCTTCAGCAGGTGCTGCATCAGATGCTCCTCCACGCCAAAGATCAGAGAGCAGCCGTGCCACTGTGTGTGCAGGGGGTCAGAAACTCATGACCAGAACAACGCCACCACGCTAATCACGAACATATGCATTTACATACACAACAACTTTTGTCGCAGCTACTGTTGAAGGGTGCAGCTGCACCTCCTGAAGCTCGCCGAACGCCCCGGCGGGGGGGGGGGGGCCCCCCGGCGCGGCGGGCGGCGGCGGGGGGCGGGGGGCCGGCGGGCGGGGGGGGGGGGGGGGGG
>JAOPJH010000080.1:10344040-10356890 GCA_027122575.1 Merluccius polylepis
CGAAAATTTGCATTTACATACACAACAACTTTTTTCGCAGCTATTTTTTATGGGTGCAGGGGAACCTCCTGACGCTCTACTAAATCACCCACCCCCCCCCCCCCCCCCATTTTAAACAAAGACAACACCGCACACATGCTGCCGAGACACGGCCTTGCGGCGCCACGCTCTTACCCAGCACCGGTAGTTCTGCATCAGGTTCAGTTTCACCGCTTGAACGCTTCCGTCGTAGCAGCCGGAGTAGATCTGAGAAATTAAGGTGGAAATACTTTAAGGTGGAAAGAGTCGAGTCCATCTATAGGAGGTGAGCGTGAGGAGGTGAGCGTGAGGATGTGAGCGCACTGCATCACCGTCACGCTTCGGTGCAATCACAGCCAATAGGAATGGAAAGTAGACGTACCATGCTCTTATAAATGCCCATACACATCACCATGTCCGCGTGACCGCCGTACACCTGCAGCCGGTCATGGGACTGAAACCAGAAGAAGAACGATTCGATTTCAATAACTTTATTTGTCACATGCACATACAGGATGTACAGTGAAATGAAACTGGCAATGCTTACGGGATTGTGCAAAAACAACAACGGTATTTACAATAAAAAGAAGCAACACTATTTACAACAGAAGTAGATATAAATGAGGGATCTCATTCATTCATTAAGTGTCAAATTCTCTGCATCTCTTTGAATTACATTATCCAATTAATATCCCTTAAATCAACATATTTAATGAAGTTACGCAACTTGCCCGGTAATGATAACAACAGTCGTGTATATTAGTCGAGAGAGTCGGAAGTCAAGAGTCACCTGCAACTCGTAGACGCGCACAAGCTTGTCCAGACAGGCGGTCACCATCACTTTACCCAAGATGATGATGGACGTGACGGAGTGGCTGTGGCCTTTGTAGATGCGCACCAACTCCCCGGTCTGAGGGTCCGGTTAAGAAGAGGATACAAAGCAAAAAGGAAATGAGGCACAGAATGGATAAATACGGTGCCGAAATCAGAAGGAGTACGAGGGGAAGACGGGACATACGTGGATGTTATGGGCGTGCACGGCCGTGTCGCTGGAGCCGCTGAAGACCAGGTCGTTCACCACCTGGGGGGGACAGACGCAACGTTCAGCTGGTTACACGGAGCACAATGCTTTAACGCGATTCAGAAGGCAGGATTTCAAAAATCATGTAGAAAACACGGCACGTGTAGTAGTAGTAAGTAGCCAATCTAAAAGAAATCCTACCCCCCCCAAAACATAAATGACACATTTCAGACAACGATCGAATAAAGCGCTTGCTAAAAACCTGAAACAAGCAATAACCGCCACCCGAAAAAAGAAAGTCATGTGGTTTTTAATGTAGCAAAGCACATTAGCATTAGCAGCGCCGCTACAGTCACGCTCCGCTTGCTTTGCTACGTTAAATCCATTAGTATGACCAATGTCTAGTTTGGACACGTCTGTTTCCAAGTCTGTTCTGGATGCAAAAATCGACATGAACTTCCATCAGCGTAACGTTTGTATGAATGCATAGGTGACCAAATGTTTGGTCCACTGTGTTTTTTTGTTTCCATGTTTATTTACAAAAAAAAGTATGTATATATAGATTTTAAAAATAAAAGACTGCCAATCTGCCAGTGGTATGGAAGAGGGGCGGCGGGGGAGGGGGTCCTCACCTTCATGCAGAGCACAGTCTTGGTGTGGCCCTCCAGCGAGCGCAGCAGCAGGCCGCTCTTGGCGTCGCGCACGCTGATGGTGCTGTCGTACGAGCCCACCAGCAGCACGCGCCGCGCGCCCTCCTGAGCCGTGCCCAGGCAGCTCACGCCCCGCGGCCCGTGGCATGCCAACACGTCCAGCTCCTTCAGGGTCTGATGGGCGAGGAGAACGATTGATTCACTTTATTGTTGAGGGGAAACTTCATTAGCCGACAACTCCGTAAAAAAACATCACAGTGACAGAACACAGGCATGAACCACAAATACAGACACTGCACTCGTCATGGCAAGGTCGGCCACAAGGGGGCACTGCGTGACAAAAACAACAACAACCCCCAACGATATGGATATAATGCAAAAGTTCTACTTCAGACCAGATGTTTGTCATTGTAAGTTAACAGAAGTCAGTTGGGAGAGCGATGCATATAATATAAATATGACATATGATGGATGTATAATAGGCACGTAGGGCCACTGAGGGCGGTTCCAGTTGGCTCACTCACCTTCAGGTCGAGGCTCACTACAGATCCATTGGACAGACCCACGTAGAGAATACCCCAGGCTACGTGCAAACACAGCACCCGGTCCGGGAAGGAGATCTGTTTCAGGCACTTATTGGACTGGAAACAAGAAAAACCCTCAACACACAGCAATTCTACACTAAAACCTAATAAATTAAGCTTTTGGGGACGTAGCCCCATATAGCATATTCTGTGTGTGTGTGTGTGTGTGTGTGTGTGTGTGTGTGTGTTGTGGCGGGGGGGGGAGTTACCTTGAGGCTGAAGCAGTGCACCGTCTTGTCGCTGGAGCCCGTGTAGAGGCGTGCCAGCGTGTTGGGGCCAGTCCCCGCCACCAGCAGGCAGTTGACATTGTTGCTGTGGCCCTCAAACACCGCCTTGCACTCCTTGCTCTGCACATTGCACAGGGAAGCCACAAATAGAAATGTTTATAAATTGTGAGCTATTGTCGCTCACAACAATATGCATGTGTGTTGTTGGTGTTCTGTTCTGTGGTAACCATTTCCGTTAATCCCTCTGTCCTGTATTTGTATTGGTTTCTCTCTGGTTGTTTCTCTGTAGCCCCTTTCCCTTTCTGTAGACCTTCTCAGTGGGATGCTACACGGTACTGGCATTGTCCTTATAGTCCTCGGTTGTCATTTCCCAGAAATTACGTGTTACCTTTGCACCACCAGGTCAGTAGCATAACCATAGTAAAGGGCAGTGTTGTGAGCATACCACGAGGCAATAGGCCCGTGCCGTGTTGTCCCCAGAGCAGGTGTAGAGCCGCCCATCGTAGATCTGCAGGTCGTGGACCGGGCCCGTGTGGTTCTGGAACGAGCCCAGGGCCAGCCTGTCCTGCGGAGGCATCTCGGTGGGCTCGCCGACTAGCGAGAGAGAGACACACACACACACAATATTTATTTTAATAATGTATGATTGTTTGAATATTATTCCAATTAGTCTAAATATGTGGCAGATTTTTCAGACTGTTGATCAAATGTTATAAATGACACTTGTTGTATTCTGTACAAAAATGCATAGAATATATAGACGTAGACACATAGATAACAAATACAATAACTAAAAAGTGGAATCTGTTTCAAGTTTTTCCATAAATACATGTACATCCTGTTAAGTACATCCTGTCACATGACTCACCGGACGTATTAGGAGCAGCGGTGACTTCCTTAACCGTGGCCCCCTGAGGGGCGGTGCTGGTGGATGTGGGCTCCGGTGGAGCCGGGTTCTCTCTAGGGGGGACAGGGACCTTCTCGGGAGAGACCTCGACGTCCGATTCGTCGATGTGGATGACGTGATCATGCTTGGGGGGCTCCATGAGCACTAGGGAGCCGTCGCTCTCGTAGCCGTCCGCAGCCTCTTCCTCCTCCCTTTTGAGTGCTGGCGGCGCAACCGCCGGTTCGGCCGACGCCGGCTGCCCTCGTGCCTTGGGGCTGCCGCCCCGCGGCTCCTCTGCGTGACCGCCGTCTCCTGGCGTCGTCGTCTCCGCCACGTTGCCCTTCGGGCTGTTCCTCGTCTTCGTCTCCGCGGCACTCTCCGTGGCGGTCGGGGTGGCGAGCGGCACGTGCGGCAGCGGAAGGGAGGGAGGGACACAAGAAGGGTGGGCTTGGTTGCCGGGGGCAAGCAACTGAAGGGCTTCGGGTTGAGCTCCGAATTCCTGTTTCAGAGCTCTCTGCAACGGAGAAGTGGAGGCGGAAGGGTAAAGATGGCCGACGGATGGCGAAGGCGAGGTTGTGGCAGCGAACGGCTGCAGTAGGGGCGAGGGCGTGGGAAGACGGGGGGATGCTGAGGGGGGATGTGGAGAGCGGCTGGGTGGCATGGTGGAGGTAGGTGGTGGGAGGTGGAGGTCCGCTGCACTACATGGCCCAGAGGGGCCGGCCACTTCAGTGATGCACAATGAGCTAGCTTTTCCTATAGGGATGCAAGAAAATATTAATACGATAAGATGTATTTTATTATTATAGTTTTTTTTAATTATAATTTCAGAGTTGTATCAGAGAATTGCATTATATCAGGAAATAGCCACATTATATTTGGGAATCTCAACTGCATTAACGGTATTGTACCATCAAAGTGTATTGTGATATATATATTGTGCTGCCACATTTCCACTAATACTCGACCATAGATCTCGGTCAAATCTCACCTTGCATGCCCTGCAGGATCTCAATGCGCTTTGCCCTTAGACCGTTGACCTCCGTAGTAAACTAACAGAGGACACAAAAAAACACTGAGTAATTGCAGGATAAATGAGGGAGCATGAAATGTGGCCATTAGACAATTTTTATCGGGCACCTGCTGCCTGAGCACCAAGAGGCGCTGGACCTCTGCGTAGGTGGCTTGCAGGGCGTTGCGGGCTTGGAGCAGAGAGTGGTCCAGCTCCTCCAGGGACTTGCACACCACTTCCTCCCGGAGAGACACGGCCAACAGATGGTCCACTTTCTCTGTGCCTGCGAGACAAGTGGGGCGTGGTGGTGGTGGAGGTTTGATTTACACTTGCGTCCGCAGCTGCCTTCTTTGGCAAGGAAAATTAAAATACCACTTGGGCAAATCTAGCAAACTGCATCGTAAAACATTAAACGTTAATACGTTACATTTGTTCTATGAATAACGGTGTTTTTCTAAAGCTCTACACATACATTTGGTCTAATCTAAGACGGTTTGACATCGGTTCATATAAAGTCTGTAGGGGTCATCATGCAGCAGACTCACCTTTGTTCGATTTCGCCTTCCTCTTTTTTCCACTTGGTTCCGTATCGGAAAGGCCGTCATCCTGGAGAGGAACGACACAACGGTGAAAGGCTAACCTGCCACGCCCAACAACATCGCAACATGGCAACTAGCCTTGCCTACATCCACGGTACATCTCACTCTCTTACCAGTTGACGTTTCCTCCTCTCCGAGGGGTTTCCGTCCGGCTGGACCGGTTCCCCCTTGACGAAGAACCTGGCTGGGTTGCCGAGGCCGTCGTCCGGCGTTGTGCTCGAAGGGTCCCAGTGGAAACCGTCCACTGGGCCCAACAGTGGATTCTCCTGATCGATGCCAAACCTATTCCATGGGAGAGGGAATCACTTGTGAGAAATACAGAGTATAAAAATAGGAAAAAAAAAAACTATTAAAAAGGACAAAGCGATATACAATAAAAGACGTGGAATGAAAACAAAACAAAACAACTCTCATGGCTATCCTGGAATTAGCATCACTCTGTACACTGCATGCAGAATACTTGCCCTTGGAAGCAAGTATTGGTCATGTAGCACACATATTTGACATTATTGAATTCTCAACCTTACTTGCTACTTGCCACAAGTAATTTCGGATAAAAGCTAGCCTGAGCACCAGGAGAATCTGCAACCTCATGTTTTCACTTTTCACGATTAGGGCTGGGCGATATGACCATAATCTTCTCGATAATAATATATATCACAATATAGCAGGCTTTCTGGTAATTCCATAAAACAAATAAGTCTATAGAAAATAACCACATGGTAAAGCCTATTTTTGTATACTCCTGTGTGAATTAAATACTTGACAAATTAAAAAGTATTTCCTTCATCTTCATACTGTAATGCCTCTAAAACCAGGAAAAGACATCACCAGCCCTACTGGCAACGTCTAGACAAAAGCATTGACGCTCAATGAATACATCTCAATAAAGTTTTGTTCAGAAACCCTCTACCTGGGCATGCCTTTGCCTTTCTTCGCATGCCGTCTCTTCCTGGCCCCCTCCAGAGACATCTCCTGCTTGATGGTCGTTCTGCTCTGGGTTTCCAGGAGGCTGTGAAGCTCAGACTCCTCTCTCCCGGAGTCTTCATTGTACGCGGACGGCATTCCCAACGCCCTCCGGATGTGCCGGAGCATGACGCTGACGTCGGCGTCCCGTATGGAGGCTGCGCTTTGCCCCGGGCTCGGCTGAGGAGATGTTGTCGTCGTCGTGACTGGTTCTTGTTCATATAGCGTGGCTCCCAATTTGTAAATGTCGTCACTGGTGAAGTCCACGTCTTCACTTTGTCGTGTGCGGCGAGAGGATGGACATTTCTTTTTAGTCTTTTGGGTTCCTTCATCAAGTGGCTCATCAGAGGAAGGCTTTGCCTCTGCCCCCGCTTTGCCTCGGTTTGACCGGTTAGGAGCAGGCGTGTAAGAAGTGATCTCGACTTTGTTGTCCTGCTCATAGTGAGCGGCCGGAGCCTCGTACTGACGATAAGGATTATAAAGGGTCTCTCCTGACCTCGACGCCCCCTCCCCTCCATTCTGATTCTGTGAGGCCGTCGTCGACAGACTCGTTTGGCCTCTCCATCCAAGCCTGCCAGCCAGTCGGTTCTCCTTGTTCTGAACCAACGTCACCCCACTTCCGCTCGACTCGGCCGGCTGTCCCGACGTTCCCAGGGAGGCGTCTTTCTCGATGGGTTGGCATTTTATTTTTTTCGTTTTCCTCGTTCTTAAATTAGCTTCCTGCTTCATTTTTTTCTTCCCCTTGCAAGTTGCCTTTTTCCTGTAGCAAAAGTTAGGGGGAAAAAAAGACAGAATTGCATGACTGTGGGCAGGATTAGATACTCGCATGGCAGACAATTTTACAAAGAGAAACCATCATTAATAAGGATGAGACTTACTGTACTCTCCTTAGCGTCTTGTTTCGGTCAAGGACTATTTGGTAGTCCCCCGGGCTCAGAATCTTTGTTAAAGGAGTGGGCTTTGCAGTACCTCTCAAAAGGTTACCAAATTTAATTTTGTGTACAGACGAGGCGAGGTGCTGAGCATATGCAGATAAATTAATGTAGGATGTCCGACATGCTTGACATCCGTGGCTTAACTCCCTGCGGACACAGACCAAACATTGAGTTAGTTCAAGGCACTTGTTACATATACATAAGCCATGTTACACTGTTTTCGTTGCTGGAGATTATTTATATATATTTGTATATGTGTGTGGGATTGTTTTTCATTGATTTGGTTTTTATTGCTATTTCAATTGACATTGTTACCAAAACATGTAGGGAACTAAAGGCTTTTTAAACGTACGTACGTACTATTTTGTGCTATGCCTTCCACAATGTCACTTTATTGCAATTGTATTGTGAAATTGTATTGCTTACCTGCCCAACGCAATCTCCAGCTCTTGATGATGCTGGAAACTATGCATATGTGCATGGGCGTCCTTGCAACAACAAAACAACAAGGATGTGATACAAGTAACGTGTCATTATGAACTACACAAAACCAAGCTGCAGGCTGCTGTCTGGTCTGCCATTGTAACTGCTGCCACTTACATCCTTGAGGTAACTCTGGCGGCACAGAACACAGTAGTGTTCAATCCTCCTCCTGCAGGGCGGCTCCGGGGTCTGCGGGACCGGGACTGGACCTGCAGCCGCGGGCTGGACTGAAGCTTTAGCTTTAATCTTCATGCCTTCAAATGAAAACGTTGCACACATTAGTGTTTGACATTTTACATAAAGTCAGTTGGCATAAAGTAAAGTGTGTTAGTCTAAGTATGTAATATATAGAGAGCGAGAGCGAGAGAGAGACATTGTGTACCCAAATTAGTCACATTAATCGTACAATAAGGTTAGCTCATTCACTGAAATCCGCCAAATCACTGCGAGGTTTAAGAGTAAAATGTGTAAAATAATCTAAATATACCTCCACGCCATTCTTACCTACGTCCCGGGGCAACTGTATGCACCAGAAGTGTTCACTCGAGGGAGCTTATAGGTATTGAACAAGCCGTAAAAACACCACTAACTTCTACCATGCCATAATAGCCATGCTGAGCAGAGCGGAAGTGCTTTCACGACACACTTCCGGGTCTACGGCAGAATCCTATTGGTTGGCTGGGCATCGCGTCCCCGGAAGTATCTCTTCCTCACGAGCTGACGTTGTTTATAACGTTAAAATAGCACCAGGTTTTGTATTGTTTATATATTTTAGGCGGACAGTATTAGGTCCGTTTTACACATTGTGTTGTACTTGTTATCTGTTAGCTATTTCTCCGTAGAAGAAGTTCAAAATGTGCAACGGTTGTGTGCAAAAGGAGTATCCCGACAGAGTGAGTAGTGTCCACCAATTTTACTTTGCTTTTTCCTTTATATAAAAAAACAACGTACATTTACATACGCATTTTCCGATTACGTCTTGGTATCGGTGTGTGTATTGTTTTACGCGATGTTCAAGTTAGTAAAGCGTACAGTAAAGCAAATAAAAATAAAAATAAAATGGGAAGGGCGTCACCATGGCGCGCCGTGCTTCCTGTATTGAGAGACGTGCAGCTCTAATGGCCGTCCCACCATGTCTAACAGGGCAACACCTGTCTGGAGAACGGGTCCTACCTGATGAATTACCTGGGCTGTGTGAACTGCCACCAGAGAGACTTCGTGTTGATCAGCAACAAGGCCATGGAAGACGAGGATGGAGAGGAGATTGTTACATATGACCGTAAGTTTAAGCCATAATTCTTTTTAAATGACATTTCAGGCACAACATTCAGGGTAGTTGCATGGTACAGAGCATTGATCAAGACAATGCACACTTGTTCAAGCTCTAATATGCTGTAGTCCCAGCATGTGGTGCATAATACAATTGCTATACACTTGTTTTTTTCTTTCCCTTTGCAGATGTGTGTAAAAACTGTGACCATGTTGTCGCCAGGCATGAATACACGTTTTCTGTGGTTGACGAATATCAAGTAAGAAATATTCTCTGTATTGTTGCACAACACCATCTTTGTATAATGAACCTAATTACTAATTATTCCCATGATAACATAACAATAATAAGAGGGTGATGTTAAATAGCATGTCAAAGTTACTTGAGGGGGAAATTTGCTGCATTGCCTTGTTTTAGGTTTATATCACTGCCCTTGTATGCACTGTCTAGGAATACACGATGCTGTGCATGCTGTGTGGAAAGGCAGAGGACTCCATCAGCGTCCTCCCAGATGACCCGCGGCAGTCGGCCCCTCTCTTCTAGCCCCTCTCTCCTAGCCCCTCTCTTCTAGCCCCTCTCTCCTAGCGCCTCTCTCGTAGCCCCTCTCTCCTAGCCCCTCTCTTCTAGCCCCTCTCTTCTAGCCCCTCTCTCGTAGCCCCTCTCTCGTAGCCCCTCTCTCCTAGCCCCTCTCTCCTAGCCCCTCTCTCCTAGCCCCTCTCTTCTAGCCCCTCTTCTAGCGCCTCTCTTCTAGCCCTCCAAGACAAGCCAGCTGGTCAGCCCACACACTGGACACTGATAATTAATTAATTACTTAATTGCATTTATATAGTGCTTTTCAAGATACTCAAAGCGCTTTTACATAGTGTGTGTGTGTGTGTGTGGGGGATATGACACCTCATCCGCTACCAGTGTGTAGCAGTAACTAAGAATCATCGTTCCAATGTGTTGGACTAGTCTCTGCCATAACCGCTTCACATTCTTCTCCCTGTGTCGTCTCAAAGTCATGAAATGCTTTCAGTGTGCAAAGAGCAGTTTGGCTGGCTCCATGGTTTATTATAGCCATATTGGTTTTTATATATATATTTGTATTTTATATTTTTATAACCATCATCAAAATTGCAACCAACAATGTGAAGATGCAGTTGGGTAAGCGTGGTTAAAAATGTCACTGTAACAAAAAACGTGTTACTTTTACTTCATACTTTTACTATACATGTCAAATGTATAACTAAACTATATGTCTATAAACAATGTCTATAAACTATAGACTTTGCATTTAGTGCTGAAGGGAATGCACTAAAACTCAGGATCCGTTTGAAAAAATAGCTGACAGTGTGACACATTTAAATTTGGCCTGTTTTTTACGTAGTGTTTAAGTGTCCTGCAAAACATTTTGAAACCCCTCTGAATATTGTTGATTGAATAATGGGTCATTTTTTCCACATACATTTGATTCATGACCGAAAGTGGCACCGCAACATTTCTATTCTAGGATCTATGAATGAATGGCAGTTTATAGAATTGCCCCCATAAAGCCACGCTTACCTCTGGAGGTATGTGGGGTGTGGCTTTATGGGGGCAATTCTATAAACTGCCATTCAACCAAATGTGCTAATATTGGCATATTGGACCGTGCGGTTCACTCTGCTTGTGCTCACAGCGCATTAACCATCCGCTAACCAGCTAACCAGCTTGATTAACATTGATTCTTTGAGTGTGTCAAGTCAGATGATCTAGACTCTACTCGTTTGTAATTAAATGTTTTAATCAAAACCATTGAGTTTTTCTTTTGTTTGGTATTTTAAAGGCAATGTTTTTATTTAGTCATCGTTTAATACTAATAAAGTAAATAGGCATATGGTAAACAAACAATTTTCCATTGTCATTTCTTTCATGATCAACCGTCGAATGCAAGACACACAAATGTGGATGATTGCTGGTCTACATGGTCATGTATTTAGAGCAAAATTGGTCAAATATAAAATTAAATAAAAAAACTTGTATCTTACTGTACAAATAAAATACAATAACAAAATAAATTTGTGACGATACCCATGCATGTGACTATACCCGAGTATGAGTGCATTTACATTCCAACATCTTGACACTTTTGCATGACCAAAACCTTGACAAACAAAAGGAAAACCAATTCAGTGTGAATACAGAAGTGATTCATGTTCATCATCATATCATATAACATGATTCTAGCAGTATGGTGAGGAGAGGCTTAGAGACGCCGTGCCCTCGTCCTATTATATACTAATGGTAGTGCTGGTATGGTAACTATCTGTAGTGTCATTTTAAGCATTTGTTGTAGTGTATACTATTTTCTTTTTCTTCTAAGATTAAAACTAAAATCAGCATTTTTTTATTATACATCCCTTCAAGTATTATACAGTACATATGTTTTTGGTCTCATAATAGGCCTATATGGAGTGTTGGGGGGTGGGGTAAAAGTTGGCAATCTCATGATTTTCAAACATTTCATACCTGCGAGTATCGAGCCACAATGTCAAGTATACTTCGAAAGACACGTCCAACGGATGGATGGATAAATAAATAAATAAATACATTTTATCATACAATTGTACAATACATACAGTACATTCCCTTGGGTTAATACCATATTTACACATGCTTTTTTCGGAAAAGTTAAAGACCGGACACAATGTTTTGTCGTCGAGTGTCGGCGTCGCTATAGCTATCGAGTCATCGGCTCGCTTTTGCGCAGCCTTTGCCCTCGTGGCTGAGGGCCCGTTGCCTGGAGCACTGGCCCAACGCCCGGTGAGCCTGCGCTTGGGCGGACCTGTCCTGTGTGTGGGCGGGCCGCGGGGGAGGAGGGGGCGACCCCGGGAACCCCGACGGGGACCGGCTGCGCGCCAGGAAGGGGCTCCCGTCCCGGGGGTCTAGGCGAGAGGGGGAGGAGCTCAGGGAGCGCTGCAGGGAGGAGGCGTTGCGCGGGTAAGGCGGGGGGCTGAAGAGCACCCCCCCACGGTCCTGCATGAGTTGGGTCAGGCTGGCCAGGAAGTCGGCGTCACTGGTGCTGCTGGCGCGCACCCGGAACCGCCGGCGTCTGTAGAGCATCGCGTTGAAACTTAATTTTTAAAATATCATTGAATAAATTGATTCCTAAAAGTAATTTAGTAATTAGAAGAAGAAGAAGTAGAAGAAGAAGAAAAGCGACACCCGTACCTATTAAGCTCATACCTGTTGTCGACCGATGGGCGCGTCGGCGGTTTCCCTGGCGGTGGCCTCGGCAGGAAGCCCTTAGCGAGCTGCTCGGGGAGGACGGAGGTGCTGACGGGCCGCGGGATCTTGCTCCTGCTGCCGGAAGACGAGGACAGCGACAGCGGCTCCTCTCCTTGCCAGTCGCACCGCGAGCCCCGCTCTGACGGCAGCCGGTCTCGGGGCAGGGCGCCGGGCAGGTTGTCGCACGACAGCGACGGCGAAGGGGAGTGTGTGGGCGAGCCGTGGATGGGGCTGCTCCAGCGGTGGCGGCGGCGCTGCTCGTTCCGCACGCCATCACATCACAACGCGGCGAGATGACTCAACCCCGCTAGCGTGTGCTAATCACGTAGAGGCGACACGCTCGGTAGTGACCCGGGTTTAATTCCCACCTGCGGTCGTGTGTAAACGTGGAGCGAGATGTTCATCATCCTCCGCACATCATTCAGATGTTTTACCATTAGGGCCTGAATGGGAAGTGGCGGGAGGACGGCGGCGGTTAGATATTCTGCGCGTACTGCGCAGGGCTAAGCGGGTCACGCCGGATGATTCTGCAGTCGCTGGCGTGTGTCTGGGGTACAAAGCAGCTTATCACTGTGGGACGTGAGAAGATCTTGGTTCATCAAAATGCATCTCCCTCTCTTCCTCTGTGAGATGTTTCTCCTCATAGTGATTAACTATCAGCTCCATCTCCATTCATCCTTTCTCTCTCTACTACTCCTACTCCTCTCTCTCTGTCTCTGTCTGTCTCTGTCTCTCTCTCTCTGTCTCTCTGTCTCTCTCTCTCTCTGTCTCTGTCTCTCTCTCTCTCTGTCTCTCTGTCTCTCTCTGTCTCTCTCTCTCTCTCTCTCTCTCTCTCTCTCTCTCTCTCTGTCTCGCTCTCTCTGTCTCTCTCTCTCTCCCTCTCTCTATCACCCTCTCTCTCTCTCTCTCTCTCTCTCTCTCACTCTCTCTCTCTCTCTCACAATCTCTCACTC
>JAOPJH010000080.1:10400978-10412511 GCA_027122575.1 Merluccius polylepis
CACACACACACACACACACACACACACACACACACACACACACACACACACACACACACACACACACACAAAAAAAGACATAAAAAGACATGTTTATAGGCAATCCTTTCTATAGATCTCCATCCCTGTCTTATCTTGTGCTGTGTTTTATATTGTAATGTAGTTTTACCTCATTTACTTATTCATTTATATTTTTCGTGTGTGTAGTGAAACACTGTGTGTTTTAAAAAAAGTGCTATATAAATAAAGCTTTACTCACTTACTTACTTACTTACTTACTTACTTACACACACACACACACACACACACACACACACACACATGCCAGTTTAGTTGGGCCCACATGGTCGCGAAAAGAGAAAAAATAAGAAATCCACACGTTGTGTGTTATTGCGTAATTGTGCAGAGGCCCCTGGTTGTCAGTCACCCAGAAACAGGCGGACAAAGGCAACATCACAAATAAGCCCAGGGCAGTCACACACACACACGTCTGACGCGCGCTTACGCATTTTCCTGCTGGACAAATGGACACGTGTGACTTGCACCGGTGCATTGTGGGGCATTTTTTTGCGTTGAAGACGCAAAGGGAACAGGCAGGAGGAGGGAGGCTAGTCGCTGTGGCACGCTGCCTTTTCCAGACTTAACTCCAGAGCTCCCCATATGAGAGCAACAGTCGACACCGCAACAACACATCCCATATCATAGCGTGTCTTAGAGTCTCGTCTGGTTTGAAGGGATCAGCATCAGCACATTATGAGCCATACTCTCACTTTCCTTATACTTTCCACATCACATGTTTTAGAGTCTAGACGGAGGCTTGATTGAAGGGATCAGCACAATGAAAGCCAAGGTTGCTTTGCTATTTCTAAGCTGAATACCTTAAACTGCAGCTACTTATCTGGCCATAAAAGGTGTGTCCTTGAAATATAGCAGTTGTGATCTATGGTGTGTAGAGATTGAGCTGTTCTGTATATGTTGCATTGTGGCCCATTTAAATTCTTGTCATTTTAAAGACTTAACAGGTACTTTTAAGTGGCTTGGAGAGAAAATTAGTCATGAAAGAACATTTCTTTTAAATCTTGGTTACATGTATGTTGGGAATGGGAGTCAACCATCCTCGCCACTTGACTAGTTTCCTCTGAGAACTCTTGACACTCGATGAATTCAAAGAATGAATGGACAATGTTATATGAAATGAATGAATAGACAAACTCAACCCGAGTGCTCTCTGCATATTTTAGTGCTTCGATTTTTCACATACATTTTTTATCTGAAAAGGTATGAAACTTATTGAATAGAAAGTTGCTGTGCTAATTCTGAGGTTGATGCATTTCATAATTTGTATTGAAATGCTAACCTTCTTAATTTCAAAAGATTCAAAGATATGACGGCAATAGTCAGTTTTGACTGCACTGCACCAACAAACTGCTTTAAGATATTGTTAAACTTTGAAATAATAGAGTAAAGAGACCATGGGATTATAACAATGAAGCGAATACAATAATTAAGATAATATTAGAAATACAAAATAATCAATCTTATAATTTGATCAGTAACAATTTACTGTATTTATACAAAATATGTATCTATACTTTTTTGTCAAATGAATTATATTTTATTAAATAAAGCATTATAATATAAACTAATAAATTAAATGAGAAATTCAAATTTAAATCTCTGTAACATTTTAAACAGAGAGGATTTGTTTGGATTTAAGGCTCAAAGTGCATAAATAAGAAAAATCTGAACATAAAATGTTGATTTATTTGACATTTGACAACTCAAAGGTAATAGGAAAATATTTATTTACACAAAAATAGCAGGCCTACTGCGCTTTACGCAATTATATATAGAAATTGTAAATGAAGGAGTTATTGATGGTTGACAATTCAATTTGCTTAAAGAAATGTTTGAAAAATGAGCCGTAGTATTCGCTAATTCTGTTAATTTCCATTTCTTTTAATTTCTTCTTTGTCTGTGCATAAGTAACTTTATCATTACAGAAATCATCCAGATCGTTCTATAAACATTACAAACCCAGGCTTAATGGACTAGATGGAGATATTTCAATTTGAATAATATATTTGTTCTCTAATTAGACATGATTTTGTTAGTTAGAGCTTCACTTGTAGTTATAAGCAAAGTAATAACACCATTGATTCAACACAATTAAATTAACAAATTTCAACAAAATGCAACTTTTTCACCTTGATATCACATTTATCATAGTGCCAAACAAATCATTTCTAACTTTCTCTAACTGAAAATGTTTTTGCTTGTGCTGGCAGGCTTAGTAATAATATATAATAATATAATCATCTATCCATGTTTCCACCCCCCCTCTGAGCTACGGGCTAACGTACAGCCAGCTAGCGTGTTCTGTTATATCTGCATAAAATTATTATTCATGAAATCACATTCCTCCTACATTTTTGTCCCATTGTAAATTCCAATTTTCGATGGAAATAAGTCACGTTATGATGTAAGATCTGCCCTGAATTACATCTGATCTTGTCTTTAAATAGCAGACAGAGCATAAGTGCCAACCCGCTCTCTGCTCTCTGAAGTGCTCCTCCTGGGGTACGTGCTCTGCTATCAGCATCTCACACACACCGGCCTTGTGTCCCGTCCGCAGTACCACGCTCCGCACGCTACCCCGTGCATCTTCTTCCTGTTTCCCTCCTCAAAGGGGGCCTTGTAGTTCTTATCGGCCGCCATCCCTCTCTCCCTGCCTACGTCTCCCACATATCTGTCCTGCTCTGCTGCGGCAGTACCGCATTTCCTGATCCTGCTGTGTTATTAATAGGTCCGGATATACAGTACAGCAGCGAAGTAGATGGTTTTTGTGTCTTGTGTGTGTGTGTGTGTGTGTGTGTATTTGTCTTGGACATCTGCATAGAAGGTCACGGCGCGTAGGGTACGGTACGACACGGTATGCGGTACGTGTCCGCCCGCTGGCGTCCATTTATGTACAATAAACGCAAACATACATCATCATCGTCTTCCCGGCGTCGCGCCAGCCAGCCCCGATCGATCTCCTCGACCGCACGGACGTTGATGATGGCTTATTCTTTTTTTCCGAGGGGAATGAGTGCACTAGTAGGAAGAGAAGAGGCGATGGCGGCGGCGTGTGATCAGTAAGCAGAGGGAGGGAGAGGTTAAAGGCAATGACGCACTCAGAGAGAGACAATCACGACAGCGCTGCTGTTACCATGTTGGCCGCTGGTATATAAGCCACTTAAAACTCAATTTCCTCTATTTCTGATGAGATTCTGTTTTTCTTTTATTCTTTTTTGTGTGTACTACATAAATGTCACAAGACATGATTAAATGTCAATGTGCATGTGGTCATCGGAGCCCATTGGAAACCTCTTATTCATGAATTAGTCGCAATTTAATCTATCTGGCGACAGACCCTATGGCTCGTAGCGTTTGCTGTCCGCTCTGTCCAACGGGAGTCTAAGCTAAACTAATTTCCGGCTTAGAACGTAAACGTTTGGTTGCCAGTCAAGTTTAACCCCACGACTACGTCGTAAAGAACGGCGTTGACAGATTGTCTGTTGCCTTTTACTAAATAAATTACTTCAGTATGAAATCCTCTGACATGATGTGCATATGTTTTTAATAACACACGGTTTATAGTGATTACAGTGTAATGCAGTACAGTCGCGCTTCCCACAAATGTGTTGTAAGTTATATTACTATTTAGCTTTAAACGCTTTTATCCAAAGCCACTTAAAGTGCATTCAGATACTTCATTAGGGAGCAGGTGGAGGTAGGGCGTCAGATACAGACACAGGTGACCTCATGGTTACAGACAGGTAGACTTAGGATATTGGGAATCATAACAATCATGATCATAATAATAACAATAATAATAATAATAATAATTCCTAATGTATATTATATTGAACTAAGTGTCCCCACTGAGCTATATGAGCTCAGTCATCAGCAGAGCATTGAAGAAATCCTCAACGTTTTCCCCCCCGTCCCGTTCTGCCCTCCAACAGAGTAAACTGGTGATGGAGGGTTTCCGCAGCCTGAAGGAGGGGGAACAGGTGGAGTTCACCTACAAGAAGTCCTCCAAGGGCCTGGAGTCCCTGCGGGTGACGGGGCCCGGCGGAGGGCCCTGCGCCGGCAGCGAGAGAAGACCCAAGGGGAAGGTGCTGCTGCAGAAACGCAAACCAAAGGGAGACCGGTGAGTAACTGATCTGAGTCGAGTTGGGATGAATGGACGAATGATTTGGATGATTCGAAACAATGACTTGGATCGAACGAATGAATAAATGAATTCATGAACAAACAACCGAATGACATTTATACACGGGAATTAATTTGACACAACCCTTGGCCGCTGGGTTCCCTGAAAGCAACGCATACTAAATGAGAGCATTTCTGCTCTGAGGCAGTGAAACCCGCAGTAACCTGAAGGTATAGGAGGAGGCGGAGCTGTGTGCACTTACATACTGCGGTGAGCTATTTCTGAGTCCTAGGCAGAGATTATAGATTCTATCTATTCAATCTGCCAGAGTACATACCTGTTGCCATGGTTATGCTGCGCCATAATAAGGTATTGAATGGGGCACTTGGCCTGCCATCTCCACACTATTTTAAGTCAATGTGCCAGCTTTACTATTAAGGGCTGGGATTGGGTGCAGGGCTAGATTGGGCTTATATGCATTTCAATGCACCGTGCGCCATTGGCTCAATCAGTCGCTTTGTCCTCGGGAAAATCACAGAGTGCTCTGCTAGTCTGTCAGAGGGAGCTGCGTGGAGGAGGAGGAGGAGGAGGAGGAGGAGGAGGAGGAGGAGGAGGAGGAGGAGGAGGAGAGAGAAAGGGAGAAAAAAACCCACCACAGAAGCTTGCTGACGGGCTCTGCAGAAAGGGCTCTGCAGCGTGCCCTCCTCCTGATCCCGGAGAAGTCCCGGGCGGAAGATGCTATATACGAAATCTGTCTCAGGCGTATGCTATCTATACGAAGAGAGGCATGACTCTCCACAGGCTACGTTTGTTCAGGAGAGCCGCGCTCTCAAACAAAGACGTTAGAAGCAGCATGGAGTGGCACAAATGACAGCGCCGCCGTAGCAACCAAAACAAAAAAACAAACACCGCTCCGTCCCCATTTTGAAAGGTTTTGAACAAGAAATGTATTTCAGGAAAATGCACCGAATCATAATGGGGGATGGAAATGCACAGAATTAATACGGGAATGGTTTTTCACAGTTGTCGTGTATCCGGTCTCCAGCTGATTTGCATGATGAGTGTAGTTTGAAGGCCGGCTCGCCGGGCGTTTTACAGATGGCTGCAGGGCGAGCAATCGCTTCCCTGGGATGAAACCGCCCTCACCTTGAGCAACGCTCGTTTGCCGCCCGCCGACCGCCCCAGGGGTCCGCATGGCGGAGATGCTAGGATGACCCCTACTGGTCAAACCCTTACATAACTCACTGTTGCCAAGTCAATCAAAAAAAAATGTTTCTTGCTTTTTTTTGTGCTCAATTTAGTCAAGAAAGAATTCACTTGGCAGCCGTCCGAAAGGAAATACATTTAAAGGTTGGATGAGCGAAACAACGCTGAACACAATAAGTGGTCGACTTTGTGAGCGTAGAATATATACGTCTAAATATATATATATACTACTGCTAGGCGGACCCAAGACTTGCTTTGGGTCCTCACTCAAAAATGAAAATCATGAAACTCTTAATTAGGGATGCTCTACAGATCAGGCGGATACCGACCACTGATTCTTTTTGTATGTGTGATGAGCCGAACCGAGGGAAGGGATGTCCACGACTCATTTCCCTTTTAACATTTAAACAGAAGTTTTGTAAACAGTTGACTCGTCTTAAAAGTAAGAACAACCTCAGAAAACAGTCGACGTTGTCTGGAAAAAACATTGGGTTTATTATAACAGCTAATTTAAATGCTTAATCACGTTTTTCAATAAGCATGCGCAGAACAGTGGTCCACTTGCACATTACCGTACAGAACAACTCACTAAATTAAAATGTGCCAATAATGTCGGCCTAGCTATTGAAATATTGAAAACAATATTCAACGTAACAAAAAAGGCTGAAAAGTGTGACATTGTGCGCATGGGCTATCGCTTGAAAGGCTGCAGGTCTCGTGTGTTATGATTTTAGCTTATGGGGACATTTTTAATGTAAATATAACGCATTAAAACGATGATTAGAAAGACGGTAAAAGACCCGCTGCTGCGACAGAAGACTGAATATCCTTGAAGATTACATCCTTATTTTTCATTTTCAAAAAAAGTTCACAAATGTCATTCAGTTTGACAACTCCCGCCCATGCAGCTGTTAATCAGCAATAGCATAAATACATTTCATTCAGTATTGATTAGGATTTATTTGAGGAGTTTTGCACACACAGAAACAAGTTGACGAATCATTGGGACGAATAAATTGAGGCAAAACCTGCAATGCCTACGCCAGGACTTCGAAATTAGAAAGGAACTGTATTTGCACAACACACTGACACCACTAGGGACGCGACAGAGGAATTGGTTATTCGGTTATTCATTCATAACGGTGTGGAGTGGGGAGTGTGTGTGGTTGACAGCTGGTCTACAGCCTCACCTGGTCTGAGTCAGACTGAGACTCAGTCTCTGGTCTAGACTCTGGTCTGGGTGGGGCTGCACACCTGTGGTGCTGAGCCATCACGGCACTCAGGAGAGAGCGTCTGTCATGGCGGCATGCTACATCTTGCCATCTCCAATAAACGCATCCTACAACGTCTGCCTGTGTCCCATGTCGGCCCCAGACGGCAAAACATTTTGTTGACTTGTTGTTAAGTCTTCTATGATGTTAAACGTAGTCATCGATGCTATGTTTTAACAGTTTCTAAAATAATAGCAGCCGGTCCCAAACACAGGTCAGGTTTTGATAATGATCGAGTCGAATCCAAGCCCGGGTTGTTCTACAGTAACTAGCAGAACCGGTCTCAAGGACGCTTTCCACCACATGGTACCGGCTTGGCTCCACTCCACTCGCTTTTCCATTAGCAAAAGTTGTGGATAGCACCGGTTACCTGATCTTTTTTGGCATCACCTCTGGGCCGATATTAAAATGTGACATGCTAAACACTGCTAACGGCAGGGCTGTGGCGATAACCGCAATATTGCAATACTGCGCCATTGGCAAGCCGATCGCCACAACCGCTACGCTCACGGTTTGTTTTTCTGTAGGTCATTTTTCTCGCCAACTGCCACGGACAACCACCTCCGCATCCACACCTCAGAGAGCTCGAGTATTCACCGATCTCACGCCCATAGACTCCGACGCAGATCCACGCGTGTTTCACACGTCGACTTCACTCGGTCGCCAGAAGGGTCTTCTGACCATCAGAGAAACATCGAGAGAGGCGGTCTCTAAACGCGGTTACCGCCCGGCGTTTCAGCGGCCGCTAAAGCTGCTATGTGCGCTATATTTAGTCTACCAATAGCGAGTTGTAGCCGTCCGCTAACTCCACCCTCCGTCGCCCTAGCTAAGGGTTAATGGTTTCAGAAGGGGTTTAATAATGAACGTACAATGTGGGCGGTTTAGCAGCTGTTTCAATGTTTAAATGGAGGCAAAATATACCAAAAAGCTCGACCTACTAATAATAACGGGTTGCTCATCTAGTAAACAGGAATAGAACAGGCCACTGACCTCCACGCAACAATCCGACACGATATTGTAGTTTCGCTTTTTGCGTTATTAAATAACACTTTTTTGTTTTAACAAATTGAACCGCTTCAGAAATGAAAATGTAAAAACAATCAGTTGATAAAAAATGCGATTCTGCAACTGGTCTACGCCGGCTCCGGGGGTTCAGGGTGTGAGTGAGAATCCTGCCGACACTATCCGGTACTATCTGCAGTGGAGAACTAAATACATGGTATCAAAAGCAATCAGAGTCGAGTCGAGCCGAGCCGAGCCGTACCATGTAGTGGAAAACGCCATTTTATATTAATAGTGGAACGCTGCTTCAAAACGTATGGAATAGCGGAAGCCTTAAGCCTTAGCCTGCGAAATCAAATAACGTATTTTGAATTTCCGCATGAATCTGGTTCTTGATTTTGTCACGCTACGAATATGAGGAAATATATGCGTTGGGTTTCATGGAGAAAGACACGCTGGCGAGGAGAGGAGAGGAGAGGAGAGGATGGATGTGCGCTCTGACGGGAGATCCACGCTTCCACATATTTAGACCACGAAAATGTATAAGACCGATTGATCGGGAAGGACACGTAGAGAGGCTTCTTTCTTGCTAGCTGCGTATATAAACGGTTATCTGCGCGCTCGCTAGCTAGCTAGCGACAACGGCTAAGTGCAAATTCCAGGACAGTCGGCTGGAAGACGTCCGTCAACTTGAATGAGTCTCATTGAGTGACACACATGCTATGCTAACACACATGCTATGCTTGGGTTGTAACACAGCGGGATCCCCCCACCATCACGTGTTTTAGCTCTTACATTTAATTCAAGGTGGGATTAAAAAGGTCTTAAAAAGTCTTAAATGTGACTTGCTGAAACCTGCAGATACCCTGTAGGAGGTACGTTGACAGGGACGTACTGTGGCTGCGATCGTTTGGCTTTGTTAGGCTCGTGTTGTGCTGCTCAGAGACATCATTATATTAAACATCGATCTCGTTCATCTTAAAGGCAGAATAAAGCAGAAGGAGTTAGCAGGGAGCCGCCGTGTCCTATGAGGTTAGAGATGCTTCATAAGTTTCAGCTAACATGGGGCTGTGTGTGTGTGTGTGTGTGTGTGTGTGTGTGTGCAGGCCGACTCTTTTACTCTTTTACTCTTTTACTCTTTTTTTTGCGTGAACCAGCAAAAAAACACGAATAAATGAAACCGGCTATATGTGCGTACGGTGTGTAGCCTATACCTTTATTGAGAGTCAGGGCAATTTAAAGAGGAATTTTAAAAAATGCAGGACAAACATTTATTGTCTGAATGACTGAACATAACGACGAATTGTCTTGTGCACAATTTGTCATGTGCACAATCGTTTTTTAATTACGTGATCAGCTCCTGTAATCTGCAAAGTTTAAGTTGATCAGCCGATCACCGATCGTGTGTTCAGGGCGTATATCGACCGATAATGAGTGGTGTCAGATTGATTGTGGTTTAGTTTGCATCGCTGCGTATTTTCTGTGACATTTAGGATGCGATGCATCTGTCATAGGAACCTAATGCAGTATAAGGTGCATGAGGAACTACCTGTGGTTGCCTCTGTACAGTATTAATATTCATCAACGTGTGTGTTCTGTAGCAGTGCATGGGCTGTGTGTGTGTGTGTGTGTGTGTGTGTGTGTGTGTGTGTGTCGGTACAGACGTAGACTGGGTGGAAAAAATGAGTAGAGATTAAAAGAACCAATCAAAAGTCTTTAGGGCATTTTGTGTGTGCTGGTGAACGCTGTCGTACCGGCAACACATTGTGTGTTGTTGTTATTATAATGTTTAAACAAAGTCGCTGTAAATCTTTAATTGCACCAATCTTGTGGACTCAGCACACAATCGATAAAACAGAATTTAATTATCTAACAATGCTTTCATTTTCAATGTTTTAAAAAGCTCCAGTTTGTTTCACTACGAAGGAGAATGGGGGAGGGAGCGTCATTTCTGGTAAGGCGCCGCTTGGGGTAAACTGTAAGGGGCGGGTAAGGTAAGGTAAGGTTAAGGTAAGGTTAAGGTAAGGTTAAGGTAAGGTTAAGGTAAGGTTAAGGTAAGGTCGGCTAGCGGCCGCTCTAGCAACTAACTTGCATTTAGAAATCCCCAGACGATCGGTAGGTGGCGAGATCCGATCGTCTTGTATCGTGAGACTACTGTATCAGACGCAACGAGTAAAAGCCAACACACACACACTCTGCTGTTCACCACCCAAGCTAGGGACTCTTGACAATCTATTCCCATAACATCGCATCGCACTCGTCGTAATGTCCAACCTGCACACACGACACCGTTTAAGCCGATTCAAAACAAAAAAAAGCAGCCAAAAAAACACACAAGCAACATGGCCAGGTCCAACAAAGCTGCCTTTATCACCCCCCCCCCCCCGCCCCTTAGCCATAGCTTTGTGCTAGCGCTAGTGCGTCCTAGTGTGTCCTGACTCCGCCACCTCGGGACCTTCCGAGGGCCTCGGCCGGTCCCCTGACTCCCCTCACATGGCCGCCGGGGAACAAGGCGGCTGGTGTATTGTTTCTTTCATCCACGGCCTGAGATGCCGGCCGTGACAAGACGTCTCGTAGAGCGAGATGCCAGTGAAGAATGAATAGCTCTTGACGCGCAGCTCACACACGTAGAGAGACGGGCAGCAGGACCAGAGGAATGTTCCTCTGTGTGTTTCCAATGACTAGCAGGTCAGAATTGGTGGTAGTGGTGCGGTAGTCAATGGTAAACCATAAATATAAAGTTATATACAGTGTTTTATATGAAACATTTAATAAATGATCATGTTCATCATCATTATTATTATTATTATTATTATTATTATTATTATTATTAGTATTAGTATTAGTATTATTATTACTGCTATTACTAATAACAGTAAAAAGGTTTTAACGGTTTCATTTTGGTACAGTTGCTTGGTTGGTGTATCAGATCTTGACATTACACCTGACATCCTCCCAAGAGAAACGAGATATCCTCTGATTTCTGTACCGACTGTTATATTATTAAATATGTTAAATATTATGTGTGTGTAATGCGCCGCATGTTCCTTAGAACGATATCACGTCTCATACTCCCCTCTAGTGGTGGACGGTGGTTAGTGCAGGATCACGTTCAACGCAATTACAATGCACATCATGTCGTATAATTGAATAAAACGCATCAATAAGAAACGTATGTAGAATTTATATGTATAGATACGTATAAATTCTATATACATTATCTATAGATAAGTATTATTCAGTATAATTCCTATAACGATAACGATATATATAATGATATATAACGATACTAAACACTGGCTCATCCTTCATTTCATTCTCTTTTTTAGTGTCTCTTTTTACGGTAAATCTGTTGTACATTTTTTGCATGTATATACAAACAACAACAACAACAGTAAATATAATATAATATATCTATAAAAACTGTCTCCCTCTCCTCTATCCTCCTCCCAGCTGTTACAACTGCGGCGGCCTGGACCACCATGCCAAGGAGTGTGGCCTGCCTCCCCAGCCAAAGAAGTGCCACTACTGCCAGAGCATCGCCCACATGGTGGCGCTGTGTCCCCACAAGGCGCTGGCGCCCACCACCACCGGATCTCAGGACGCACACGCCTCTACCTCGGCCCCGCCGCCACCGCGCGAGTACGGTGGGGGGGAGGAAGAGGAGGAGGCGGCGAGGGGCGAGGAAGAGCATCGCCCCGGCTCCTCCTTGCAAGGAGGCGTGTCCTCCGGCACCTCCTCTTCCTCCTCCCACTCCCGCTCCCCGGAGGAGACTCGGGGGGGCGCGCGGCACCGCCCCGCCATCACCCGGAGACGAAAGAAATCCTGAAAAATACCCCTAACCCTAACCCTA
>JAOPJH010000080.1:10621440-10646818 GCA_027122575.1 Merluccius polylepis
TGCGTTAGGCAAAGGTAGAAAACCATGCATGAAATGTGAGGTGTGGTTAAAGTAAATAATAAATAATATAGCACACATTATGCTTATAAAGGGTATGGGGTCGTCCCAGATGTGCCACACCTTTAAATAATAGTAATAGTAATAATAGTAAACTCCTTCATAAAGGTCTGAAGTGTTGAACTGGGATTTGGTTCATCATATCTCCAGTATCTCTGCTCAACCTGTAAAAGGTACATTTCTACAACAACAACAACATTCAGCCTTTTCAAGTAAAAACACACCGTTTTTGTAAAAATCCCAAATGTGAAGACTAAATCAATCTCGCTTAAAGTTAAAAGCGACTTACCGTTCAGTAAACAGCTGTGTGCTGCTGCTGGTTATTTAATCCACATCTGTTAAGGAAGCTCACTTTGTGGCAAGGGCTCCTCCACGACCGTTAGCTTATTTCTAACACCTTAGCCTGCTCATACCTCGGGGGGGAAAGTGAGCCTTCACTTCCAGGGGGGCACTTTCGTTGATTCCGGGAAATTATAAAAAATCGCCGACAACGTTTGTTTTTCTTTGAGTAGTAGTTATAATAATCCCGTCGGTACTTTTCATTGACGGCGCACTTTCCACAGAAGCAACAGATGATTTGGTGGAAGATACGACTCAGGACGCGGAGCTCGGCTTTCATCGGACCCGCCCGTTTCCAGCGGGGGTTTCCATCTTTTTTTTTAGTAAAACATTTTTAAACGAAACCGCCTCGGATATTTGGCGTGATAAACACACGCACTTTGAATTAAAAATGCGTCTATATTAAACATAACAATCTGTTTATGTATTTTAATCGATTTTTAGGGCACGTTATTTTATTTCAAACCACCCCTACCTCCCCGCGTATGATAGAACAGTCCACAGTCTCTGACTCTGACTCTGTCAGGCTTTTTCAATTCCCCAAGCGCCCTAAACTATACTGTAGTTTATCTTAGCCTAAACCCAAACAGTTTATGAATTTCATAAAGTACATCATTCTTACATACAATGTTTGATTGGCGATAATAACGGCAGTCATGTAAACAATAGGCTTACCTTTTTTTTTGTTGATTTACCAAACATTATTAGGCTATTTGCCGTTGACTATCCCCATCATACAATAAATAAATGAATAAATAAATAAATAAATAAATACTTACCTACTTGGGTTTAGCTGAAGTTGTGACGTTGAGGATAGGGCGGATGTATGTCGGCACTTCAGAGCTTCATGGATGAATAATTAACTTTGTGGATGTGAGTGTGCTCCTTCACGCACCCAGAGGAGGTGTGTGTGTTGAAGCCTGACACCTGTTGACACCTGAGGGTTCATTGTTTCAATGAGGGGTCATTGTTTCAATGAGTTGCGCACACTACCCCTGAGGGGGGGGGGGGGTTCCCAATGCCATCACAACCCCACTCCGTCTGTAGTCTCATTAGCCTGGTGTGGAGAACCGATGTCTATGACCACTTCATGTCATACACCCCTAGAAGATGCTCATTTTTAGTCTATCATAACCATTGTTATCTAAATGAAACACGATTCCAACCCTAAACTAAATAATGGGCATGTAGCAACAAGAGTAATGTATTTTCATAACTGTGCATGTGCTCATACACAGCAACACAAACTATACATCATATGAAAGCTGAGACCATATAACTCTGTGACCAAAACTCACCGAACTAGAGGCCAAAATCCATCAAAAAAATTACTTTTTCTAGTTACAATCACAAATGATATCTTACCTTTGTTGTGTTTGTCATCAACGTTGTGTTAGATCACTTAAAACCACCATGAACAGACAATCCAGTGTCTGGGCAACATGTTGAAGCCTCCCATACTATTATGTATAGTAAGAGACCCGCTGCCTTCAATCAGAGCGCATTCTCTACCGCCACCTGGTGGCCGCGTGGCGCAATTACGATGGTTGGCTTGGTGCCAATCTGGTCCCTGAGGGCTGATGCTGTACAACTAGATAAACTCTCCCTCTCACATGAAGACTTGAGTCGTAGTAAGCTTTAGTTGCTCTTTACTGTCTCTTTCTTTATTTTACAAGGTCAGAGTGAAAACAAAGACAAATACAAAAAATTACAATTTAGCTCTGTAACATGTGCTTGTCTCATGTAAATAAGTGTGCATAAAACGTTTTTAAATACAAATAAAATGCCTTCTTCATGTAAATCATTTTTTTTAACACTAACTTATTATGTAACAATGAAATTATTCACTTACGACACAGGGGTCAAATGTTAAAATTGACTAATGTGTAGGAGCCAAAGAGGAACTAGTTAATAATACTGGTTAATAATAATAAGTTAGTTAAAAACAATTAATAATTGGTAATGATACTTTGATTATTATTTACAAGGTTTATATTGGTCTAGATGACAACATTGCCCGTTGTAATGTTTGTAAAAACATTTCTGTATAGAGGAATTTTTGGCCAGCGCCAAACGAAAACCACCAGCGCCAAAATGATAAGAATTGAGAATAAAAATAGCAATTCAAATCCTCTCCAAATATGTTGAATTGAAATGTATCAAACAACTGTCTAGGTTTGGCCCGAATACATAATTTCCTTTTTAGTGGACCTCGCTCTGGCTGTGTCGACGTCCTTTTTTTCCACACAGAAAATGTATCAGGACTCAACGAGGGGAATTGGATCTATGGATCTATATATTGGATCTATAAGCAGAATCGATAATGGGATCGATAAAATCGTATCGATTCCCATGCCTTGACCTATCAGGCAAGTTCTGAGGCTGTCACCAATCAGGCAATCAGGTCTGAGGCCACTACTGCCTGTTTGTGTTAGTCTAGGGGTGCATGAGCTAATGTTTAGAGCCAAGATGGCCGCCAGGTGAGAGAGGAGACACAGGTGAAGTCGTGTAACTCTGAGATGAGTCTCTCTCCACTGCTGAAGAACATCCCGTCTGCTACCTGACTGAACACCAGAGCCAGCATCAACCTCATCCCTCTCAGTCTAAGTCATAACTAAGGGAGAACCAGTGATGCTAACGCGCTCTGGTTGCTAGGGGCGGGGCAATGCTAAGGGTACTCCAGTGCATCATCGAGTACCCCTTAAGCCCCGCCCACAATGCAACGCCACGTGGTTCTTCAATCTTTTCACATGTTCTCACAAATCTCTGAGTTCGCGTTACATGGTCTGTAGTGAAGGAATAGTGGGGAACGGAATGGCTAGACAGACAGGTAGGCAGACAGGTAGACAGACAGGGACTGGGAAGTGGCACTATTGAATATTAGACATGGAAACACTTCTAAAAAAGTAAAACGTTACTGAGGTGGCTGAGAGCGTGAGAAGACAACTAACGACCTGGCGACGAGTAGATTAACATCTGACATGAACAGATGAACCTGTACGACCGAAGAAGAAGATGTGGAGATTGAAGATATTGTACTGGATGTCTGTAGCCAGACACTCGTTAAATATCACATTACACATATTGATCCGTCTATGACTAGACCGTTGGACAATGCTCCCTTCAATGATGGCTCTTCGTCAATATTTGAAGAACACATGGCATGTGGCATGGCTTCCCAAGGTTGCCATAAATAGATTTTTTTCAAGCCAGTGATATGGTGGATGGTGTAATACCCCAAACTGGTATCCACTGTATGGAGCCCCTTCCATAGAAATATGTTTTTATATTCCTTTATCGTAGGATAAACATAAAGTCACAATTACATTGTAACTGAACGGTAACTGAATGTCGTTTTTTGGCAGTATCAATGCAACCCAATGCAAAAATTGAATTCTACTCCATGGTTCTAAGGTTGGTCCTATGGTTTTGAGGGCAATAATTACTCATAAAGAGTCAAGACTATGGATTACATCTTGGTTACATCAGTTTATTTTTTTAAATAAAACAATCTAGGCTGTACAATTATATAACCCTAATTATATAATGATAAAATTATGTTATATTGCCCCCAACACAGACGTGAGATGATAAACACATGACCAATGAACTGTGTTGGCAGTTAGCCACAAGCTTAATCAAAAGGTATAAGCGATAGAACAAAGGTGTTTGATTATCAGTGTCCATATCTGTTTTTATATGTGCATGCCTAGGAGCTATAGGACAACGACGTCATCTCCATATGTCTGCTTCACTAATGTTAAGCAAATTGCTTTTCCCAGTTGCTCTGATCACGAGAGGCTCTAGAGGGTCTAGGTTTCTGGAGACATCATGGACTGGATTTAGTTTAAATTTAAATTTCTCAAGGTTGCGAGAAACTATACAGCAGAACTATTTTGCTCATCCTTTGGTCCTTGCCAAGACCTTTTCCCCAGATCCCCAGATTTTTCTTTCAAATAGATTTAATCTATTATTACCACGGATTACCACGTAAGTGTTTTGTTATCATGCTAATTCTACAAATATTCTGTCTGTCACGTATCTCAAAGTCACACCAAGTACCATAAAGCAATCAGACGAGCTAAGTGGAGCAGCGGTGCCTCCACTAAAGTTTGGTCATCAGACTGAAATAAGCAACAGATAAGATAATCTTTGGAGTGATTCTAACTGTATAGATAACATGCAGTCATAAAATAAATAACCTTTCTAATCAAGCTGCATCTATAGAGCATATAAGAGAGAGTGGGGGGGTAGAGGGAGAAAGGGGGAGAGAGAGGGTGTGTCTTCACAATCCGGCACATGCATGCATTGAATAGGATATCAAAAGGTGCACGACTTGCCTTGTTTAAGGATTCTATTACCCATTTAGTGACTTATTTAATGATCACTGAATATTGCATCTTGTTGACCAACATGTTAGTTAAGTTAACTTTGTATGTTGGTTTGTTTTTTTGCAAGGAATTTACGGTTCTATTTATGGATTAAGTTGGAGACTTCAAAAATTAGCTGCAGGGAGAACATTGTATTCAAACAACACGGGCATATTATGCTAAATAATACCAAGATGCACTTTCATGATTTTTAAGATTTAAATGAAAACTGAGTTTCCCAACTCCCGATAATGAAATGATTGGGAAGAAACAGCATTTGGTTTTCAAACTGTTTTAAAACAAAGATATATAGTGAAAGAAACGTGCTCTTGGAAGCACAAATAGCCTTTTCTTCACCTTTATGGAGGTGCATGTGGAAGGAATGGAGCCGTCACAGCAGATACTAACATCTGCTGATCTTGCTCCTCCAAAAGGAGATAAAGCGTGCAGAGTTCCCTGTTTTATCAATTTCCTCGAAACTCCCCTGTATACAAAGGTATTCATGTCAGCGCATGTCCTAGAGATTTTATCTTACACCTTTTATTTTCCTTTTAATTGAACGAGTAGGCTTGTTCAATGGACTATTTAGCAAACAGCTTCCTATCTAAACATGTGTGTGTTTTTTTTTTTTTTCAATTTGAATACAGCAGTAATAAAATGGGTTTTGCAGAAAGAAGCTAAATCTAGTTATTTATGAATACATTATTAGTAGGGTAGCGGTAGTAGCAGTATAGAAATAGTATTTGAACGAAAATGTTTGATCAAGCACATTTGCACCGTGCACCCTCTGACGGCTGGTAGGGTAGAAGGAATGTAATGTAAAAAGTATTTCCTTTGCTTCGAGTGCTGCTTATATAATTACATCAATAAGCACTAATGGATTGGACTATAGAGACCTTTACCCTGCATGACTGATTAGGAAAGAAAGGCTGCTGGAGGCCTGCGCAAATAGAGTGGGCAGAGCCATGGCTGTCTGTCTGCTCTGGCTTCTGGGTCACACTAATTTCACCGTCCCAATCGGCTATCAATGAATCTAATTTGGTGACAAACCTAATTGGATCTAGTCTTTAATATATATATACATATATTAAAGACGTATATATATTACTGTCCAGAATACAGGGTCTCCTAATTCCATAATGTCCCAATGATTCATTTTCACCACACAGACAACAAACTCTTCCACTCCTGACCCCTCTGAGATCAGTGAAAGCTTTCTAGGGCACACCGTCATTTTGCCTTTACCCTTAAAGAAAGAACACTTGAAGGAGTTAACATCTTTATAACATTAATGTATGTACAGTTCATTACAGGGTTATTTTCTTACATCTTTTTTTTTTTGTTTTACAAAATGTCCCTCGATATCCCCGAGTTTATTTCAGAACTTCTGATTTCCTAACTGAAAACTACATTTGTAAATACAAAATACTGAACTTGCTGATGTTTTGGACTCTGTCTATGATTATCACTGTAAATGCAAATACACCCTGGAGATAGACCTTTTGGCAATTTTGCAACGGGGCATTACACAACGTCTGGGGTGTGCTGCGTTCTACTAATGCAACACAGATCTGCAAGCGCAGTTCTTCCCCGTTAGGATAAACTCATTCACATACAAATGTCCAATTTAAGTTACAAACCACAAACTGCTGGCATGTTCTATGTTTCTAGAATTGTTTTTCTGTTGACATCTTACCAAGGAGAGCACGGTGATAGTCTACTATTATGTGTAACCTTTTTGACCCTTCAGTGAATGTTGCACAATTCATGTTCCCCTCATTTTCAATTATCTGAAATCTCAATTATTTCAAGTATTTTTTATATTTGTCATATCTTATATATCGTAAATCATAATGGAATTCGTAAATATACATAACATTAGTGACATAAATGTCAGGGAGGTGCATGGCTTTAAAGGTAGGCCTTACTTTTCAATTGTGGACTGAAAGTGCTTGACACCTAGTCAGGAGAAGTGAGTGTGTGTATTGAACCTGTGGGGATTCTGGTAGTGGATGAGCGGTGATGTCCCGCTCCGACGCACACCCTTAAGCCCAACGCACGCAGAGCGCGAATTTCAGTTCATATTTGTAGCACGACCAAAGAAAGTGGTGTGTATAAGCACAGCTGTGCTTTTTTCCTCGCTTCGTTCAGGACCGAAGTCTATTTTGGACGCAAAAATTAGGAAACATTATTTTGCGTCTTCCCTGGCGCGGTTGTGTGCTTTGGGTTTAACAAGTAATTTCAGTGCCTTGAAAAGCGCTAAATAAATTATTCACTGCTTGCTGTATTTTTGATGTGTTCATTAAATACATTATGAGCCAGGTGTGCCAAAATCTGTTGCTGACAATTCGATTGATTTAATGCATTAGTGACACCATAAACACTTCAATAAAGATATAGTATATTAAGTTATAACAGCAACACCAATGTACGTGGGCAGAGCAATGGGGCGTTAACAAACACTTACCCTCAATGTCATCTTCATTTGACCAACATTCATGAATTATAAAGACATTCAATACAGAAGTAGCAAATTACCCCTACCAGTCAAAGGTTATCAAATGTATTTATTTATACAGGTTTATTGTAGATATGCCAGAGTCTAGACAGCTATCAGAATTGTAAATGAATGCCACTAGAGTTAATTTAGGCTACATTTACATTTGAACAATAATTTTAGTGCAGTTTATACTTCGGTATAAATGTTCCTTAACATAACATGAGAACATACGACTACTGTGGAGTACAAGCAGAATACTAAACTTTTAATGAGCAAATTCTCAAGTGACATATTTTTGCAGAAACCAAGAGAAATTCACAATTTGCAGTAGCTATATCAAATATATGAAACTATACAATTAAAATAAACGACATCACCATTGTCCTTCAAAAACGTTATTTGTTTACTGTTTTAATCACTAACAGAAAGAGTAATTTCCAGTATTCATCAAGGCATCAAAGGCTTGATACTGCAATCATGTTCACATGGGAAGGGACTTTGTCTTTGGGACATGTCTAGATCACTCACTATTCATTTGGGAGCGTAACAGTTTAATTGTATCGTTGATCAATGTTAAGCGCCTTCTCTATTGATTGCAACAATGCTGGTTAGTCCAGATATTTAAAATAATGACCTCCCTAGCTCTGATAATAATTCAAATTAACCTAATTTTAAATATGCATTTAATATTGAGCTGTACTTACATTTTATGCAGTTGCAATGGATTGTCTTAAGTCTATAGTCTCTTTTTATCATATTTAAATGAATCAAATCAACATCAGAAAATAATTTGAGTCAACACAATTATTTTATGTTTACAATTTTTTGTATCACCAATCAGAATGCATTGTTCTGTTTGCAGAAACGTGTTCGGCTCTAAGACACCTCTGTGGACTTTCTGCCTTTGTCCTTTCACAGCGGAGTGGGCAGTAGACTTTGAGCCTTCCAAAGTACTGTCCGTACCGTTCTGCAGCCACCGTGAACGAGTACAACTGAGGGTATAAAAGACCCGCGCTGACGTTACGGTATCAGTCTCGTCTGAGTTCTCGTCAAGTCCCCAAGAGCAGAGAGAGCTTCAGTGAACCCAACATGGGGGAATCAAAGCTCTGCCTTCTGCTTCTCCTAAGCACAGTGGCCCTGGCCTGTGAGTACCGCTTTGGATATTTTGTAGTGTAGATGAAACATAACAGTTACTCTATATGTTTACATATATAGTCTGACGATGCTCCATGTTCAATATATAACCTGAGGATTTTATATTTCAAATGTATATCTAACCTGTTGTGTATGTTGTAAACCCAAATCAAGTAATAAATGGTGGGTTGATTCATTTTTATTGTTGATGATTTTAACTCTTCTATTGTATTCTATATTATAAACCATTTAGCTTATTTCAGAAGTATTTCTGTATTTTGAACACTCTACTCTTTTATCCTACAGCTGCCCAAGTTGAAGACCTCCCAACATGTTTGTGTAAGTTTTATGTAATATTTGATGGTTGATGGGGAAAATCGTTTTTGTTTGTTTTGTATACACCCAATTGATATTATGGGACCTTCTGGTCACCTTTGATGTCTCTTTCCTCATATAGTGGCTCAGAGATACAAGACTCTACACAAGTATGAATATCAGTATGAAACCGAGTCCCTGAATGCAATCAATGGAGCCTCCACGCTTGGATCTGGACCCAAGGGCTCCTGCAAGGTACAAGTCAAGATCTCTCACACACCAATATCAATTTTTTCGTCAATTACACGAGCGGAAGATGTGATAAAGAAGTTCACTTTTTCTTTTACAACAAGGTTGAGATTGAAGTGCCACAGATGTGTAGCTTCATCGTCCGCACCACTGGCTGCAGTCTGAGTGAAGTGGTTGACACTGGTGCTGATGGTAGCCCAGTGTTCGCACCGGCTGCCAGATCTGACGCCTTCGCTGCTGAAATGGAGAAGTAACTGAAAATAATTTCACATCTTCAAATCAAATGAACAGATATTGAAAACCAGGAATACGCTCTGTATTCCTTCACGTTAGCGACAGACTGTGTTTATATTGTGTGTTATTTTCTCCAGGTATCCCCTGAAGGTAGTGGTTGAGGGAGTGTATGACGTGAAGCTCTATCCTGAAGAAGGGGAGACGACTACCATCCTGAACATGAAGAGAGGAATCATCTCCGCTCTGCTGGTGCCTTTGGTGGACGAGGACAAGAACAAGAACATGGTATGTTTTTGCTACACAAGAAAAATGCATGCATAAAGTTATCAAAGGATATAAAGTGGTCAAATATATACAGAAAATACTGATGTGCTCTGTCTCATACAGCCCACCATCTATGGCAACTGCAAGACCCAAGCCACCATTACTGAAACACAGACGATTGCAACCGACATCAGCCTCAGCAGGGATCTTTCTAGATGTGACAAATTTGTCCCACTGAGAGACCAAACAAGCCCCTTGGCCCTTATCTCTGGCATGGTACGCTACCCTACACACTTCATGCTTGGTTTGCTTGATGTTGTTTCACAGTAAAAATCACTTCAGTTCAATGATCATGTTTGCTAACGGTTTGTCTACCTGCAGCACTACCCTCTTGCCCAGCTGATCAGGAGCTCACAGACCTGCCAGTACAAGTTTGATAATGACAACATGCACATGACCTTTGGTTCCTGCACTGAAAGACACATGTTGGTGCCTTTCTCTCACAAGTATGTCCCAACTTTTTATTGCTCCAGCACATGCCTCAATGTTTTAATTTGACCTGCCCTCAAGGAACCATACAGTTTTTGCTAAATTATTTGTTGTTTGCCGTAGGGGAGAATATGGAGTTACCAACGTTGGAAAACAATCCCTGACCTTGCTGGAGATTTCGGCTCACAACGACAGAATCTTTGACTACAGTAAGTCTGGAGCTCTATTATATAGTTATAAGAAAATGACTGATTGTCTATCTGTCTCTCTCTCTGTCTGTCTATCTATCTTGTGTCATTCTTCAGAACATAAATGTACAGGGTTGCAGCATTAGGTAATAGGCTTAAAGACATTTAAGACAACATTTGAAGATTAAAATGTTTGTTAAGGCTAAAAATGCAAGGACAGTGAATCAAAATACTAAATAAATGTGATCTAATGTCGGAATTCATTTGCAAATAAATTTGAGTTTCTTTAAAAAATGTTGTGTAATGACATAATTCATAATTTTGAAATTTGCAGTTGCGGCCAATGTGAAGTCTTTGCACATGGAGGCTGTTGAGGACAAGAATGTAATCCAGGATAAGGATGCTGCTCTGGCTCTCCTTAGAGAACTGGCAACCTTGCCTGATACTGAGGGTGAGAGAAGGGCCAACATCTTCTACAAACTGGTGCAGATGCTTCGCAGGATGAAGATTGAGACCCTGAGTAGTGGTCTTTCTGAGGCCCTTGAGGTGTCTGTGCCACTGACCTTCCAGGTTCTGGCCCAGTGCGGTACTCCTGAGTGCAGCAGCGGCATCATGCAAATCTTTAGGACCTACGACAGGTCTGCACTTAAGGTTGATGCTGCTGTGTTTGCCCTTGGACTGGTTTCCAATCCCTCACCTATTCTAATTAAGGACATGCTAGAGATGGCTAAATACAAGACCAGCAAGCCCATCATGTATGCACTCAGCAACGTTGTCAAGAGGTGAGAGCAAAATTGACTCAACATCAATACCACTTTTGTTTTGTTGTTTTTTATTTTTTATTTGAACATGTTTTAAATTCACATTTTGCATTGTCAGGTTCTACAAGGCTGAAGCAAAGTTGATCCCTGAGATTTACTCTGTTGCTGAGTTCATGGCAGCTCAGTTGGGAGACTGCACTGGTGACAAGGACAACACATTCATGACCTTGAGGGTGAGTCTATCAATTTCATTACTCAACATGCATCGTTTGGAAAGGTGATATTTCGAAAGATAGCAATACAATTTTTCATTTTTTTTCATTTTAGGTTGTTGGAAACATGGCTGCAGCCATGGGAGATGCCAGCCCTGCACTGAGAACTGCTGTTATTCAATGTGTGAACCAGCCAACTGCATCCCCAGCTGTCCAACAGGCTGCCATTCAGTTCTTCAGACGGACTACTGTTCCTGAAGAGGTTGGTACTTTTTTTACAGGTCATGATTAAAACATTATCCACATTGGTATTTGTTTATAACTCAAGTTATATTGATTTGTCACAGGGTAGGGAGGTTCTCCTGCAGGTGGTTCTGGATTTTGCCAGCCCACTGCAGAAGCGCATTGCTGCTTACCTGGTTCTGATGAAGGACCCCCAGCCCAGTGAAGTGGCTCAGTTGGTTGCCTCTTTGCCTAATGATCCAGACCAACAGGCCAGGAGCTTTGTCATCTCTCACATTACCAACATCTTGTCCTCAACTGGTCCCGAGACTAAAGAGTAAGTGGGGCATTTTTAGCTACTTCAACTCAACATCAACTTATTTCCATCAAGATTTTGTTATTGTGTCAACAAGTCTGAGCAGCAAGCCCTTCTCACAATAACACCATTGGACACCTGCTATAGTTATCTCATTTACAAATTTACGATAGATAACCCAAACATGTCTATGTTTCTTTCCAACAGACTGTGGGAGAAGATTCTTAATCCTCTGCAGGGCAATGAGATTGGAACGGATCCCACATGGTTCCCCAAGTTCTCTGGCAATTACAAAATGGGCTCTTTTGAGAGAAACATGATCTTTGAGGGAAACAGCTACCTGCCAAAGGAAATCATGCTTGAGATGACCCTGAAAGCATTTGGTTATGACATCGACATGATGGAGGTACAAAAAATAATAATCATTGTGACAATAATTTGCGTGTGCTAAAATCTAATATTAACAGGTGGAAATTGTCTTCTTATTTAGATTGGAATGGAGGGCAAAGGGTTTGAGCCAACGGTTGAAGCCCTGTTTGGAGAGGATGGATTTTTCCCAAACACAGCCCTCAAAACCATGTACTTTGTCTCTGACAACATGCCCATCAGAGCCACTGAAATGCTACAGAAGATGCTGCCTCTGAAGAATGACAGGAAGAAGGTATTAGAAACAATGCTATTTGTAACACCTCTGTAAATGTACTTTGGAATGATCAGTAACAGTATGTTCATCTATAGGCATCCCAGGGACTGATGAGGGAAATTGGGCAGAATCTCAACAAACTGTTCAAGGAACTTAAGGATCAGCAATCCCCTGAAGCAATGGTTTACTTGAGCCTTTTGGGAAATGAGCTTGGTTACCTTAAGACTGATGACATGGCAGACATGGCCTACTCAGCTGCCATGATGATTGACAGCATGCTTAAGATGTTCCCAACTGATGTAAGTACATGTTGAAATGTAACACATCATCCCTATACAAAGCATTTATTGGGAAATGGAAACTGAATGAAGCTTATGGATTTCTCTCTGCCACAGCTGATGAAGGCTGTTATGACCACAACTGACAACAACATCTTTGTCCACTACATCTTCATGGATAATGAGTTCTTCCTGCCCAGTGCCACTGGTATGCCTCTGAGGATTGCCCTCTCTGGCACATTCACCCCAGGAATCAAGGGTGGACTTAACATTGCCCGTGACATGGTAATTGTTTTCAATGTGCTTTCCAGTGTGTTGACCCTTATATGTGTTATGTTCTTAAGATAAAAGCTATTCCCTTTCTTATTTCATATAGAGCGAGATCAGCTTCATGCCCTCTGCTGGCATTGAGTTTGTGACTGCATTCGGTTCCGGAATATCGGAATATGTCAACTCTGGACTAGAGCTGCACACCAGTCTTTACCACGAGAGTGGGCTACAGGCCAAGATCTCCATGGGACGTGAATTCAAGATGACCATTCCTGCTCCAAAGGGCCCCACTAAACTCATCAGCATTACGTAAGCATTAGATCAATTGACACAATGTCCAGCAAATACGGGCTATTTTCCCAGCAATCTAGTGTTCCAGGCTACAGTCCCGGCATCTTCATCGTCAGGTTCAAGCATTAGATTGGAGATGGAAGTTTAGTTTTAAAGTCCCTGTAAAGCAAATTCAGAGATTTGTTTCTAAACACATTATATATGTTAGAAAGTAATTGCTGAAAAGATGTGAAAAGACTGTAGAACCATGTAGTACTGAATTGTGGAGTTAGACTGTTTTTCCGTTCCATTTTTGTGTTCAGAGTTTTTTGGGCGGGGCTTAATGGTGGCTGACGCACTGGAGCCATACATTTGCCCCACCCCTATACACTATATAACACTATATAATAACTAGAGCGCATTAGCTTCACTGGTCCTCCCGCTCAATCGTGAGTTATTACTATTCCAATAACACTGCTAGAAGGAGCATCCATTTTTCAGGTCGTAGTAGTATTTGACACTTGAGAGAGGCTTGTAACATTTTGGGGGTTGAGGCAGCTCAGAGAGCATAGAAAACACACATGCTAGTACTGTGGTTTCCGCAATGCTCGTCATTTATTGTTAATACATCAACCTTACCAAGCCCAGTTGTAAGGTTACTATTTCATCACATGAACAAAACAGAGGCCACACATAACCAAAATGTCACCGTTGAGTTGAGGGGCAAAAGGACGAAATAGGAGCATAGCAATATGCATCTGTCTGTGAGTAAACTAAACTTTAAATGATTACAATTATTACATTTAGCTATACGATTAAGTTTAGGTATATAGTATGTAGGTAGGTTCAAAATGGCTAGATTTAGGCATTGGGTAAGAGATGGTTACAATTATGAGATTGTATGTTGGAAGTTTAGGCAAGGGATTGGTGTGAGGGTAACAATCATAATGTTGTCTAGATGTGACACAATCTCAGCAGTGGCATTGGAGCCTGTGGAATAAGGGTACCAATTTCAACAGATATGAAGCCTAACCCTTGTATACAATCATTACAGCAACAACCTGTATGCAGTGACCGGTGCAGAGTTAAAGACTCTCCAACCTACTGTGACGGACAAAGTTGATGTTAATAAGTGCAATGTCTTCTTCGCTGGTATGAAATACTGCACTGCCCTGCAGTATACTGATGCCTTCTATCAGGAGACAGCCCCGTATTTTCCCTTCACTGGAGACAGCAAGTAAATGAATCACTATAAACCACAAATACTTCATTAGATAATTGTTTCAGTTGATTATAATAGTGTTGTGGTTGATTCATTAATTATACTTTTCTTAAAGGTTTGCTGTTGAAATCCACCCCACTGGTGATGTGAATGCGTACACAGCCATCATTGCCTATGAACTCCTCAAGGAGGGTGAAGAGGGCCGCCAGAAGGTCGATGCTGTGAAAATGATACTGAGAGCTGAAGGTATTCTAGAAATTAAAAATAAGTATTATATATTAATTTACAAGGAAACCTTGTAAAACTCTCTGGTGAGAGTTTTTTTTAACTTGACTGTATTGGTTGGCTTAAAAACAGGTGATGAGTTAGTGGAAGCCAGAGCAACTGTGAAGTTCAACAGGAGGAAGAATGTCCTGACCACTGACATCCAGATTCCCGATTATGATGTGGAGGCTGGATTCAGGCTGGGTGTCGCTGACGGCCGCACTAAGAGCAAAGAAACTTACGGCATCACCTTCGACCTCATCAACAAGAATGTCCCACAACTCTCCCTGCTTGCCCGAGCCAAGTAAGAAATCTATCATATCCTCAGGAAATGAAATATGTAATATAACCATGACTAAATGGTCTTTTTTATTTGATTTCAAGTCATAAGGCCATGAAGGAAGGTATGGTGCAAGTCCAGCTTCTTATCCCTTCAATCAAGGCTGATGCCACCCTCGCAGCCAATATGAAGCGTGGTGTGGAGATGGAAATTGAGCTTAAGAGTGACATTAAGTTCCTCGAGAGCACCTCAGAACAAAAACTCTCTGTGAAATACGGTAACGTATTTTTAACACATAAGTATGAGATAACATTTTACAATAGAAAGTGACTTGGTACAGCAGAGCATTTCCAGGGATTTCCTTTTTTACTAATTTAGTTTTGTGAATATTTACAGATGGAAGCAAAATTGAAGCAGGGGTCGAGTCGGACATGAACTCTGAGATCATGAACATTCTTCCCCAGGCTGACTTGATTAAAGTGTATGTCAATAATGTCCTTGACACAACAGTGACTGACATGAAGATCCGTAACATCCTCACCAACTCTGTGGAGGTGATTAAAGTTACATAACAAATGTGCAAGAGGTAATTTCCTTTTTAGAATTTTCACAAATCTCAACATGATTTTTCATACTTCTAGGCAATAAACAACTACATGGAGAAGTATGATATCCCTTACATTCAGGACTTTAGACTCCCTGACATGCCTGAGATTTCTCTGCCAGAGAAACTTTTCCTAAACACGTAAGTAAAGCAAACAAAATGCAACAACAAAATAAGTACAAAAAATGAAAACATGTATTAGTAAAAAGATAATTATTTGCCATTTGTTGTCACTTGAACAGTAAGGCCAAAGCAGTCTACTACTTCAACAACGAGCGCTTCGTGATTGCTATTCCAGTCCCTCTTGGAGGAAAGTCAACAGAAGAACTCAACATTCCTGATGCCTTGACCACACCAAGCCTTTCAATGCCACAGCTTGGCCTAGAAATAGTGTCAATGAAAATTCCAATCCCAGGATTTGTTGTACCTGAGATCATTACTATTCCAGTGCCTCTCTTTGGTAAAGCTGAGGTCTCAGCTATGCTGAAGAGCAACATCTATGATTTGGAAGCCTCCATTGCTGCCGGAAAAGATGTTGTGCAGACACCAAGCTATTCAGCCATGTATGATGTAAAGGGAACATCTCCATTGGATGTCCTCTCATTCCGGATTGAAGGTAATTTGTCCTCATTTGTTCTTGACATACTGTACATCAATTTGTACTTGTACTAAATCTAAATATTGTTTCCATTCATGATCTATTTTATGTTTTACTAATAGGCTCTGGGATGTTTGCCAACCAAGATTCCACCAAGGCCGAGTTAAAAAGTACTTTGGCCCACAAGTTCATTGAAGCCAGTCTTAACATCGTAGAAGAAACCCTCACAGAAAAAGTTGGTGTCAAATCAAGCAGCAAGATTGAAGCAAAAAGTACCTTAGGCCTCAATGTTTTCATGGAGCACATTGGCATGTTTGGCATGAACACTGAAGAAATGTCTGGTGATAGTAACCTGAAGACGATGGCAAGAGTCGGACCCATCTATGGCAACACCTTTTCAACCCAATCTTTTGCCATCTATCCATTCAGACAAGAAGCCAAAATAGATTCTTCTTTGAAAGTTGACTCAACATTTGTTCAGGCCCAAAACATCTTCTCAGCAGCCTTAAATAATGGAGAACTTTCTGTTATGTCAAACACCAATGCCTATGAAGACACCCTGACCCATGTGGCTGAGCTCTCTTTCAAGCAACAAATGCTTTCCCTGAAATCTGACACGAATGCCCTTGCCCTTGACATGAAGATCCGCAATCAGGCTGAGGCCTCTATTGGTGCCGGTGTAGTCCTTTTCAGGATAGAGACCAATGCTGACCAATCTGAAAACCGCATCTACTCTCTGCAAAGAGGAACTCTTGATGTAAATGGTTTTGTTTTCTTCAGTGATGCCAATGTGAAGCTCCTAGACAATGAGGCCACTCATACAGCTACTCTAAAAATGAGAAAGGATGGTTTGGAGACAAGTGGAAAAAGCACCCTCAAGAGCCCCCTAACCCTAGAGAACAACTTTATGGCAGGACTTGATGCCTCCAGAGCTACTCTGTCCATTGACAACAAAGCTTCCCTGAGTGAAATCAAGTTTGATAATGCAAACACTCTCACGATAACCCCCTCTAGCCTTGACTTCAACTCAAATGTTGAGACCACTGCCTCTGAGAATGTCCTATACACTAATAATATCATCATTGACTTAAAGCCATACGTTGCCTCTACCAGTGTGAACAACAACCTGAAAGTGCTTGGGGCAAATGTTGTTAGTAAGGCTCAGTTGAAGGCAGAGCTGTACAAGATGGACCTAGCTGGTAGCATGGAAGCCACTTATGATGGTCAAGAGATTAAGCACACATATGAGGTAAATTATGCTGACCTGGCTGCCAATGCTAAGTGTAGTACAATTGGAAAACTGTTTGGAACTCACATGAGCCAGAATACTGAGCTTGAAGTGGTGGGTCTTGCTGCAACATTATTTAATGATGCTCGCTTCAACTCACAGCCAATGCGCTTTGACCACACCATGAGAGCTAATATGGTACCTTTTGACTTCAACCTTGATACCGTCTTCAATGCAGATGGGGACCTCGCCCTTTATGGAAGTCAAAGTGCTCAGATTTATGGCAAAAACCTCGTAAGGGCCAAGCCCCTGGTCTTTGCCAGCTCTCATGAATACAGAGCCTCAGTGAGCCATAAGATGGATAACGGATTCTCTTTGGAGACCACTTTTGACAACAAGATGGATACACTTCTGTCTCCACAAGTGCAGGAGACTAAATTTAGACTCAAGACTAAGCTAAATAACCATGCCTTCAATGAAGACATGAATATGTACAACACTGCAGAAAAAATTGGAGTGGACCTTTCATGCACTGTCTTAACAAATGCTCTTAAAATGGACTCTACCGAGAACGAGGAATTTACCATCTCTGGCTTCCTTAAATACGATAAGAACACCAACAGTCAACTGATTCAGATCCCTTTCATAGATGTGGCTGCTTTCCTCGAGAGTATCAAGGTAGTTTGTGTGGGCATTCTAGAGACATTCCAGAACTACATCAACAATGAGGAAATTGTTGCTACACTTGCGGCTCTTCCTCAGTATGTCATTGACTTTGTTAATACACTGGATATTGAAGACAAAGCTATTCAGCTGAAGCAATACCTTACAGATTTTACCCAAGTATATGCCATCTCAATGGAGGACCTGGAAGCCTATCTAACACAAGTAACAGAGATTGTCAAGAAAAGGCTGTCGGATCTAGCTACTTCCATCCAAAAGTTATGTGTTATGGTGAAAGAATTGGTTGTCAGTGGCGCTCTTTCGGAAACTGTCTTTCAGAAGGTCCAAGAATTGAATGACATTTTTGACATCAATAACATGCTTATTGGAGTAATGGATACCATTATCGAATTTCTTGAGCAGATTAACCTGGAAAAGCTAAAGGACAGCAGCATGGCCTACTTGCAAGACATTGATGCCAAGTATGAAATCAAGTCTACTCTTCTAATGGTTGTGAGGGATTTGAAGCAGTCTTTTGAAACCTTTGACTTGTCCCAGTGTGTTGCTAACATCAAGAGTTACATTTCTTCCATAAACATTGAAGCTCATATGATGGAACTGATTGCTTGGATACCCACTGAGATTGTCTCTGAAATAATAAGAGATGTTAGAGATATTGTCCAGGAGTTCAAAATCCTTGAGAAAGTAAATGCATTCCATGCTAAAATAAGAGATCTTATGGTCAAGATGGAGATTGACAAAAAGATGGAAGGCATCATGGAACAAATTGTAGTGTTTATCCAAAAATTACAAATTAAGGAAATGATCCAGGCTGTAATTGAAAACCTGAACATCAAGAGGATCCCTGACCAATTCATGCGGCTATTAAAATATGGCACCAAATACATAAAAGAAAGGCACATCATGGAAGTATTTAAGGATGGTATTGACTCACTCAACTTCACTCTTCGTGAGTTTGTCCAATACCTGGATTCACTTCAGCATTATGATATTGTTGAAGGTGCAAATTTGATGCTATCATTTTTCACATCTGGTGTGAATAAAATGATCAGGGATCTAGAGATTCCTCAGAAACTTGATGCCACAGTAGATTTCATCAACTTTGTGTTATCTTCCATTCAAGGCTCCATGGAACAACTAAGAGAAATCAAAGTTTCTGAAATGCTCAAAACAGTGAAAGACATCTTTGACAGTACAGTTCTTAATCAGCTGAAAGAAATAAGGGAATCCCTTATACAAGAAATCAATGGACTTAATTTGGAACCTGAGATTACTCGCTACCTAGGGCTCGTTAGCAAGTACTACAGTATGGTCATCACCATCGTCAATGACATTTTGACCGATATGGTTGGGGTCATGCAGAAAGTTGTTACTGTCAGTGAGATTAAACAAATGATTAAAGGAGTCACCACTGGACTGAAGACAGCTGAGCTAAACCTGCCATCCTTTACCTTTCCATGTACTGATCTTGTCATTCCATCCATAAAGATCCGCATGGATAACCTTCAAGAGATCAAAATGCCAACACAGCTGGAGATCTCTCAGTTCACTATCATGGGAGTCTACACTATTCCAGCCAGAACCATCTCCTTTGAGGAAATCAAGCAGAGGATCATTGAACTAATTAATTACATTGTCAACTTTGAGAACAAGATGGTCAGTTTGGATGATATTTTCAGGGATCTTTCCATGAACTTCTTTCCTGCAATGCCACAGATCACCATTCCCAAAATCAACCTTGCTGAGATCTCCTTCCCTCAAATCCCAGTGATGGATTTAGACAAGCTTGTTAAGACTCTCCAGGTCCCTGACATCAAGCTGCCAACCATCCCCACTGATCTCATGATTCCATGCTTTGGCAAAGTCTATGGTGAGATTAAATTCCACACTCCTATCTACATAATGAAGACCACTGCTGAGCTGAAAAACTCTACTGATAATGAAATGAACCCTCAGTTCAGTGGATTTGTAAATTCTGAGGGCAAATCTCCCAAGTTTGAAACTCTCAACTTCAACATTGACTCTACAGCTCATGTGGCATTTCCCAAGAAAAGCCGCGCTGTTGTTGCCGAGACTTTAAGGGTTAGCAGTAATTTCTTCGTAGTTGAACATCAGGGATCTGCAAATTTCTATGGCCAATCAGCTCAGGCCCAGGCCCAGGCCCAGACTACAATGAAGGTTACGACGACACCATACACAGCCAATTGTATGAACAAAGCTTCTATTGCAATGGATAATGGGATAACGTTCTCTATGGAAACAAAGTATGACCACATGATGAACATCCCAATTGTTGATTTCACAAGTGACATTGTTGTAAACCAGCAAGGAACCATTGAACAGGAAGGCACCACAATCAAAGTAAAGAATGTTGGCACAGTCAAGGACAGAGGCGAAGACATCCACACGACACACATGGTGATGAATATTGATCCTAGGGTTGTTAAGATGACGTTCTCAACTGAAACCAACACTAAAATGTTAAAGATGAAACAGCAAATGACTGCTGAATCTGAGTTCCTTAAACACTTCAGATTTAATATCCGTAACGAGGCAGAGGGCCCAGCAGTAAAGAACAGTCTTTTTGTGGCAACTGGACAGTGCACCCTTTATGACCTGAGGATGGAGATTAAGGCTAACCATGATGCAGAGCTATATGGTCCAGTCGGTGGAGTCTTTTCAAACGCAATCAATTTTCTGATCCGTCCCACTGAGTTTGTCTTTGACTTCCAGAACAAGGGCAATGCAAACATCAACTACTTAGAGAGTTTGATTGCAATTCAACTTCAAAATGATTACTCTGCCTTGTTCAATGCTGAAAGCCAGCACATGCACACTATGGCTGTGGCCCGCTTCAACCAGTATGGAGTCTTGTACAACTTTACTGTTGACAATAATGAAAAGGAGGCTGCTACATTTGCTGCTGTAGATATTGACATTGGCCTTGGCTTCTTGAATAATCCCATCCCAGCCATTACAAATCTGAATTTGTATGAGAAAAGCAGATTGAAAGACGTCCTGACTACCACTGACCAGTCTTTCAATATCAATGCTCAGATTGTTTATGAGAAGAGCCGGGACATGCCTATTTACTCTACTCTATATGACCTGATCAGGATACCATCTCCAGGTAACATCATTCCAATGCTGACTGTGAAGTCTGAGATCATTAATTTGAATGTTAATGGTGGCCTGTACACTAGTGATGACATGGTGATTCGCATTAGAGCAATAAGCGACTCTGTATTTGAGTGCTTGAAGGCCAAGCTCGATGGCACGTCAAGCCTGACCACCATAACAGGAATCAAGTTGGCCAACTCCCTGTCTCTGGAGAATGCACACATTACTGCCACCCACGTCAGCACCATTGGCGTGAACACTGAGACTTTTGCAACAACAATTTCTGTTGCCACAAATGGAAAAATTAACATCCCAATTCTCAACCTGATAGCAGACCAAAGCCTAGTCGCAGACACTAAGGGAAGTGCCATCTCTGCTTTCCAGGTGAAGGGTGATTTTAATGTGCCCATAATCGAGGCTTCTGGAAATATAGAGGCAGACCACAGCCTTAAATTCGAAGGATCCTTTATGCAGGTCTCTATAGACTCAACCACCAAAGCAAACCTTAATGGCAGAGCACTTGAGCAGTATGTCATTTTGGGAGTACTGGACAATGATGCCAAGCTGTACATGAATGAAGATGGTCTGCGCTCCACATCTAAAGTGATTGCTGACTACAAACTTAATTATGGCTCCACCAAAGTCATTGGCATGGATGTGAATGAAAATGTCGAAATTGAGGCCTCCTTGAGCCGTGTACATGCAGTGCTTAAGTTTGCTAGCAACAATGAGGTTAATGTGCTTGCCTTCAACACCAATGGAAAACATGTCGCACAGGCAACCTTTGATCTTGCACCAATCTCAGCCCTGGCTGATATTGAAATTAACCTGTCTCAGCCAAGCTCCCTGGGTGACCTCACCTGCTTTGAGAAGTTTTCGATTGACCTGACTGCCACCAAGCAGAGGGTTTATTATTCAGCCAAGCTTTTGACACCAGTGTACACCTCAATGCTGGAATCAGAGGTACAGGGTGATGGTCCTGTGTTCAAAGTTACATTGAAGTCTTCTGCTACCTCTCCCATTGTCTTCCTGGAATATGACATGAATGGTAAGATGCTAAACCTTTCCACAAACCTTTGCTTATAAAAATATTTATAATGCATGCAAGCATGTTATTTTACCTCGTAACCATTTCACTATTATTCCCCTACAGCTTCATCCGATACCAACTTTGCAAATGAAGCTCTGACGATGACTAATAGAGCTGTCCTGTCCCACACTGACCTCACCGTGGATGTCAACCATGTCATTACCCAAGCCCTCAGGTATGTGTCATTTTCACACAGTTGTATGTAAAATGTCATATTTTATTTAACTAAATGATTAATCTACCTCTTTGTTATTTATTTCAGGGGAAAACGGCAAGTAGATGGGAGGTAAGTGTTATAGATAAGGTTTCTTTCCAAGGGTCCGCTTATTTAAATGTGACAATTGAAAAACGGCTGTACATTTTGTTTTTCTTTGTGTGCTTTTTAGTATTTCTCGCCAAAGCCTGAATGTGGACATCACCAGCCCGACTTTCACTGAAGTGAATTTCCGCTATGCTGCTGGCAAAGATGGAATCAGTGCCTCTTGGTCAACACCTTCCGCTGGATATTTGGGTCTTCAGTTCATGACCAGGCTCCCCTCTCAGATGAGTGCTAGACTTTACAGTCGCTATGCTGTGAGTATTAAAGCAATATTCTATTTTGTAGGATATTAAGAGTATGTTACACATATTTTGTTAGTTGGTATGTTCATCCGTTTTGTCTTGATACTGCCTGAATTTAAAATAAATTTAGAAAGTTGAGGACCAGGGAAAGGGCCAGGTCTTGGAGTTTATGTACATATACTGACCAATGAACTATTTAACTATTATAAGTATACAGAAAAACAAATTACTGCATAATACCACCATTTGTACCAATGCACTGTGAATGGGTTGGTCTTCATATATCGTAACTATATTTTTATTTTTATTTCCCCCTTTCAACAGTCTGCCCCCGAAAATGACGTTGATGTATTGGCCATCAGAACTTCTCCCAAAGGTGATAAGATGAACCTGCAGGTTGCATACAATATGGAAGTGCCAACAGACATGCTCTTTGGACTCAAGGAAAGGCTACCCTCAATCACTTCTGCATTCATGATGTTTGCTGAAAAGTATCAGATCACAATGTATGCAGACAAGCTGATTAACTCGGTGTCTACCTTCGTTCGAGAGACCTACGACTCTGCCAAGAACTACGACGTGAACATGAGCCAGCTGTCCATCTTCTTTAAAAATGTAATTGCTCTGTACCAGAAGACGGTAGAGGTGTCCCTGGATGCTGTGGTCAAGGTGCTGAGAGAGACCAAGTTCAAACTGCCTGGGTTAGAGGAAATGACCACACTGCCTGAGATCCTCAAGATGCTGACCAGCAGCATCACTGCAATGGTAGAGAGGGCCATCCAGATTATCAATAATAACTTTCTAGCTGATACCATGAGCGATATCGAATTCCAATACGATGGTGGTGCCATCACTGTACGCCAAATGGTACAGAAGACTGTCAGCGTCTTGGACTTAGTCAAAAATATGGAGAGCCTTGATGTGATGCTCGAGAAGATTAGGGAGACCACACAGGCTGTTATCCTAAAATCTCAGGAGTTCATTGATTCCATCCAGTCCGATTATTTGGATGATTTGCTTGTAAACACGAATTTCCTCTATCGTGAACTTGTTAGTGCCATAAGTGAGATATTTGACAGGGTGGCTGTTATAAACATGGATAGTTTCAACATTACCATTGAGTACCTGATGGAGGTGATGATCAGTGTGATGAGTGAGTTCCGAGAAGCCGTTACAGCTTTTGTGCAGCAGGCTTTTGAGGAGAACAAAGCTTATATCAAAGTCAGTAATGGAAGGCTTGAGTTGGACTTTCCTGTCCCGTTCAAACAGTAAAACACCCTCACTGACTGAAGCAGAGATGTTTGTATGAAACACTACCATCCATTTTTTTTAACTCACTGTAAGCTTGGAACAGAGAATATCAATAAAGACCATGTACTTTATACATTATTTGAAAGTCTTGTTTGTTCTGCCATTTTTTTTCAAAGGTAAAGGAAATATTTAAAAGGCATTCAAGCAAACTCACAAATAATATACATATATATTTATATATATGTATATTATTATATATATAGCATGTATAATATTTTGACTGATTTCATAATGCCTCTGGCTGGATACTACAATGATATGTTGAATAGTAACAGATACTAAGTTCAAGCACTCAGTCACTCCATAATACTGTCAGCATAATCCACAATCCCACCTGTCGCTGGGCAGGTTATGAGATTAGTTTCATAGCAAAACACATTCAGAACAAAATACGTGTGACAAGTGAGTCATCTCAAATCAAATACAACTTTATTTAGAGAACACTTTTGGTGCAAAACAGTAATACAAAGTGCTTAACAAGTGCAACAACACAACAGGAACAAGAAATGAGTACAAGAACAGTACAAGTCAGAGTCAAGAATGGCAAGTTTTGGCTTTTTGGACTACTGCAAATCTATTGGTTGGCACATTGTCATGAAATAATTTTGACTTCGAAGCGAGTCCCCCCCTCTTATTAATGTGCCTCTCAGACCATGGTGGAGGACTTGCTGCCGTGTTCAGAAACCACTTTTCTTGTCGGTTGGTGAGGACTGGGTCTTTCTTTCTTTTCTTTTGAATTACAAATGATTAAAGTTGGATGAACTGACTGTGTTTAAGTGAGTGCTGCTAGGTAGCGCTCAGCTATTGTTATTCTTAGGCTTTATTATTGTTATTATTATTCACAACATTGTATTATTCTCTAAACTTTGACATCTATCTCCTCCCACAATTCATTCACAAGATCATTCAAACTGTAAAATGTTCGCTTTGGCTTGGAATCGTGCACTCATCATTGAAATTGTTTTAATATTCAACTTTTAAACATTCAAAAAATATAATTGCAGTCAACGGGCAGACGGCCATTTCTCTGAGACTTCAACTGCTTCAGACTTCACCATTGAAACAGATTTTCAATATATTTTATACTGAGATTCCAGAGTTTTATTTCTATACCCACTTAGAATCAGAATCAAGTTTATTGCCAAGTAGGATTGTACATACAAGGAATTCGACTTGGTGTAATTGGTGCATGATAATTAATTAAAATATAAACAATAAAAATATCTATACAATATCTAAAAACAAAGGAGCGGCAAAGGCGTGGGATGGGGGTAGTGGGGGGGTGATTGCATATCTGTATATATG
>JAOPJH010000080.1:10648623-10688974 GCA_027122575.1 Merluccius polylepis
CTCTCAACCTATTTCCAACCAAAAAGATAATGTAGAAAACGTAAATAAAGCAGTAAAAAGAACCAACAAAATGCCTCAATGTCAATTCTGAAGATTCCAAATTACCGAATGACACTTAATGACGACCGTTATAAGCATTCATAAAGTGTCATCATGACAGGTGTGATGTCATGATTATGACAGCATCATGTCAGTCTTATGCACCCGCATTCAAGTAAAGTGTTACCTGCTAATGTATTGCATCTACTCACACTGCTGCCTAACCATGAATGGGAACATTTACCTTTACTAATGAATTAACTTCCACTTTGGGGTCCTCAAACACCCAATAAGTACCATGTATCTGCTGACGAGAGGCCAGGCTGTATGGCTTTAATAAGGGTTTTCTTTTTCCATGAACCCATTCCTATTTATGGTTCTTAGAAGCAGTCAATCGGGACAGTCCTTTGAAACGCTAGGTGGCAGTATCCACCTATCATACAGAGACCAGAGAACCATCGAGACCAGTTGGTCTAATAATGCATAATGAATAATGGTCTCTACTTCTTGTATAGTTTTCTTGCTATCCCATGGTGCCATATCTTGTTTCTCTTTATTGTCAATACTGTATTATATGTTCGTTTTTGTTATTATATGCTAATCTAACAAATATAATAACTAATATTCCCATGAAAACAATATTACCGGTATGCAATGTTTTGTGAAGATTACAACCAAAAATGTACAACCCGAGTCTTTAATAACAGGACTCATTAACAGATTGACTAATGGTATTTCGTTTTTGATCTCTTTACATCGAGTTGAATGCAAAGAATAAGAAACATTTCTTTAAAAAGAACAATATTCCAAGTATTTGTTTTTATGGTGAAGATAACATATTTTGCTGTTGTTGTTTGTGTAATCACGTTTTGGCTTTATATTTATAACGTGCGACCCCACTATTGATTTGCAAGCTCACGTCTCATTTCATAACAATTGGCACAATACAGTGATTACACAATTAAAGCAGATACAGGGTTTCCGTCCACTGCACCGATTTGGTCACACAGTGTGTCTGTCGTGCAGAAAGTTGTTCATGTAACATGAACCGTGGAAAGTCGGGGTGCGGAGGGTGCTGCAGCACCCCCTGGCGGGTCGCAGAGGACCTGCATGTTCACAACTATAATTAAAAGTGGTAATAGTGGATCTTAGGTTCCACATTTTCAGTCCGGTTGAAAATTACGTTAGGTCTCGCGTGACCACACTTGTTGCAAACAGGCACGACTTGAAAATGGCAAATTTCAGATTTCTTCACGAATCATCCAGGAGCACCAGAGCAGTGGTCCCAGACCTTCAGCAGTCATGCACCCTGAGGGACACAGCGCGTCCATCCCAACAGGCCTCCATCTTATAATGTCTGGGGCAAACATAACGACAAGAGCAACTTACATTTAGCTGATTCGAGGTTACAATTGTGGCTTTTGCAAGGCAGCACCCCTCACTTCCCGTGAGCCTGCATGCACTCAATCGCCCAAATAATTGTCATTTAAAAATTAAACCAGTGGTGATCAGATTGTCCAAGTAGTATTTATCACTTTTAGATTTTTCTTATTTTTAACATAATTAATGGACTGTGTTCACACACTGTCGGTTATATTGTAGCCTAATTGATATTCTATGAACACTATCCCTTACATATTAGACATTGTGATAATGTTATTCTGTTGGTGCACTAGGGTGCATGCATTTACTTCTGGTACTGAGACTGCAGTCGGCTATTCAACAGGACTGTTTGGGAAGGTAAATCGCAGATGTATTTTGCGTGTACAATAACGAATGAACCAGAATGGGAATCTGAAATCCCATATTCAGGATACGTGGGTCGGGGTCCACAGGGCGGGATGCTAAAGGAGGACCAGACACACCGGCAGCTCCTCGGTTACCAGACATAGTGATATGACCTCATGATCACCACAACTCCAGAGTGTTCATGGTGATAGTGTAAGAGTTTTAAATATAGGCAAAGTTTCAGATATAATAATAGTAATAATAATAATAATGTGCATATGCATTTTTTTGTTAAATGTACTGCCAGACATACGGGTAGTAAGCCTTGTCTAGACACCGATCTCTACAACCCCGCAGCTAGGACATTTTATTTTGGTTATCATGGTGTTTAGACCTTGTTCTCTCTTGTGTAACATCTTCTCTGCCTGATTAACTTCCAAGCATATATATTTACATTGGCTGACGTCATCCTGGTACACAGGTTTCTTATAGACTTCTTAATTAGGTAAAAGGTTAGTGGCTGTAGCTGAAACACAAAGTGCAACATTATTTATCTTTTTTTTTAAATCATGTTTTACTCTGGCTGGCCAATGTTAATACAGCACTGTTTTTTAATAATAAACACCCAACATGATGATCTGTTTTTATTAGTTGTCATTATTAATTGTTCTTTGCTTTGTGTTTCATGGTTGTATTTAAATTTAACATGTCCTCAATGAAGCAACGTGATAACAGCACCCCAGCTATAAAACAACACACACCACCCAGAACCAGTTTTGAGAATACCAATCATGGCTTCAACATGTGTGTTATCATGTCAAAGAAGTTGTTGAATGTCCATTGGACAACATTATTGAAAATAAAATGATTTGTTTAGTTGTTGTCTTCCAGGCCATGGGATCCAAGGGTAGTCCAACCATACATTATGGCATGAATCCCATTCCCTGGTGTGTTGCTGAGATCTCCTTCATGGGTTTGTTATGGAAATATCCCAAACAATTTTAATCCCAGAGTTACAAATCTATCTCAGCTTCCATAAAACCCCCCCAGTGCAAAATAATACTCAACTTGGAATAATTCCACCATGGCTTTAAATCTGTTTGTCAATTCGATGCAATCAGCCTCATCACCCTGAGTGCTGACAGATAAGTCTTTGTGAAATGCTTTTACCTTTGGCCTGCCACAAGGACTGCTTCGACTTTGGACCCGGGGCAGCGCAGTTGCTGCAACTCCCGGTGATCACATACAGTAAGGTGGAAGAACTATAAAAGCCTCAGAGACAAAGCACAGAGATTAGTCTTCCTTGAAACAAGAGGACTCCCTTACCCTTCAGGATCTCGAAGAGCTCCTTGTAAACCCATCATGGGGGGTATTAAGATATGCCTGTTGCTGTTGCTGGGCACCTCCACACTAGCCCGTAAGTAACACAAACCTTTTGAAGAGTACATTTAAATATGTAATTGGTTGATTGAATTGTGAATGGTCCTCTAAATAATGTAATGACAGAATACTGTGTACTTAGTAGGGCATAGCGTTTTAGATGTTTAAGTTTAATCTTCATGATAACATTGTCGCCGAGATGACTATTCTGTGGGTATTTTATATTAAATTTTTTAGGACACTTTAGAAAAGGAAACTGTTCCTTCATGATGATTTTTTTTTTATAATGCTATGCATATTTCTGATTAACAAAATGTTTGGGCATGTTAGGCAATACTGATTTACGTGTGTATTGGTTTGTGGCTTTCCAAATTTACAAGCATTCTTATTTTCTCACTTATTATAGAGCAAGATGCAGGAAATCTTGAGGGATCATCTTCATGTTTTCGTAAGTTTATACAACATTATGCTATTAGAACAGTTTTGTTCTTGCCCTATGGGGTGCTGGGGTTAGGGGGTGTCAGAAAGGTGCGGCCTGTGAAGCCCTTTGAGACTGTAACTGATTTTACAAATGCAATTGACTCAATTGACTTGTAGTTTTGTATTGTTGAAAAGACAAAACTGTTTTTAATTCCTGAAGTCATCTCGTTCAGCTGGACTTCAGCTGCACCCCGCCCTTTGAACCCTTTATGATGATCTCACCAGTCATTATCAGACCCTTATGATCCCTGAGTCAACACTAATAATTGTTGTCTAGTCATTGGAAACTGTACCACAGTCCATGGTTCCTTTCTTTGTGACAGGATTGTAAATAATTCCAATCTGACCTCATTAAACAGATCCACCTTTTAATTAAACATATATATATATACATATATACCTTTTAGTGGCCAAAAGATTCAAGAACTTCAAGAGGTTTGTGTACGACTACGAAGTGGAAACACTCAATGGTGTGAAGGGAGCGACTACCTTCCAGAACGGACCCAAAGTCTCCTGCAAAGTACGCGTCACACTCTTCTGCCACTTCACTACAAACCATTCACCCTCACACGTTGGAGAAAGACAGTATACCTAAACACGACTCTATACGTCTGATTGCACAGGTTGAGGTCGAGGTTCCTCAGACTTGTAGCTTCATCCTGCGCACCAAAGACTGCTCTCTGACCGAGGTCACGGACATCGATGCACAAGGCACCCCTGTGTTCAGTCCCGCCGCCGGGTCTGAGGCTTTCAAAGCTGCCATGGCAATGTAAGTGATCCGGCATAGTGGCGATCCAGATATTAATTTGAAGATATTCTTATATTAATTAATGTATTTATTCCTAACATGTATTTCTAACATACATATTATGTAAATTAATGAATACACAACTAAATCTGGTTAAAGAGTCGTGAACGTGAACAAGTTAAAAACTTTTAAAAACAAAGGTCAAACATTTTTAAGAGGTAGTTTGAAAGAAAAAGGTAATGAAGATGTTGAATAGTTTCCATATCTTAATCTGTTCTGCTTTCCCAGGAACGCTCTGACATTTGTGGTTAACGTTGAGGATGAAGTCTCCCTGTATCCTGAGGAGGAAGAACCTACTAGCATCCTGAACGCTAAGAGGGGAATCATCTCAGCCCTGATGGTGCCTGCTATGGACGAGGACAAGACCCGGAGAATGGTAGGGTTTCTATGTGTATGTGTGTTTGTGTTTGTTCTGACTGTGTGTTCAGACTGTTTTCCCTGTGTGACTATGTGTGTATAACTGGGTGTGTTTATGCATGCTGCTATATGTTTATTTAAACTAGGAACACTGGTATTTTAAATTATACATCTTTATATATTTTTATAGACTCTTAAATGTTGCACTGACTGGAGAGCACTTTGAATTTTGTTGTACATGTGACAACGACAAATAAAAGACCTATTCCTATTCCTATTCAATACATAACCCTCAATTATGGTTAGGGAGTGCGATGTGTTGTTTGTTGGACCCAGATAAACAACTTGCGCCACAGCAAGATAAGCTGCCCAGGTGGTAAATACCATCCTGTAACATCATGTTCTTACGAAGGCAGTCCACATATGCTGGTCAAAGTCCACGATAAGTTTATCTCTATAATGACATCCACTGTGCTGTCATAACAAGGCCTAGTCTAATCTAATCTGGAGTTCAATAGGGCATTATCATTATCATTTAACTCAAATCACCTTTTGCAAAAACAACTAATGTTGCTAATACTGAATTGAATTGATTATTTATTATTAATAGTATAATTCTACTATATCTTTGTGACTACTACTACTACTACTACTACTACTACTACTAATAATAATAATAATAATAATAATATACAAATAACAAAGTGCTAAGTAAGTGAATAGCAATTCATTTATTTCCTCTATCTTCCATGTTATTATTCCCAGACCACTGTGCACGGAGAATGTGCCACTGACTTCACCGTCAACTCAGGAGATGCCGCTGATGTCAGTGTCAACCGGGACCTGTCCAAATGCAACAACTACCATCCCCAGAGAGAGCCGACCAGTCCCCTGGCCCTGATCACTGGCATGGTGAGGATGGTTTATATATATTATGGGTCACACGATTCGAAGATCGAAACGAATCGATCGATTGAAATGAGCTTTTCGATTTCGATAATCAAAATCAAAGGATCAGGATTGATGATAGAAATACTTTTTTTTAAAAGCTGTTTTTGTTGGGTGGACCTGTCATCTAGTGGCTTTTCTTTTTGTTTTTGTGTTTAAGACTTTTCACACATGCCAGATGGTCAGTGCTGAATAAAAAAAATGTAATCGAATCATGACATTAACATCGAATCGAAAGTCATATCAAATTGTGGATTTGGAGAATCGCGACACCCCTAACTATATGTCATTTTATTTGTGTAGCCCTTAATCACAACTATATGGTTGTCATAAAGTTGGTTTACATTATTTGAGAGATAATTCCACAACAGACTTATTAGACATATTTAATGTGGACTTTATTTCTGTGATTTTTACTCATGTTGCTTTTATGCATTTAGCTCTTGTACACCCTTTCAGTGTCATGAAGTGCTCTTTATTTTTCCCCAAATCTATCTTAACATTGAATGTCTTCCTCCAACCTTAGCACTACCCTCTGAGCAAGTTGATCGCCAGCACTCAGACCTGCAACTACAAATTTGATGCCAGCAAAAAACACATGGTCTCCGCAGACTGCACTGAGAAACATCTCTTCCTGCCTTTCTCTAGCCAGTAAGTTTTGTTCACAGCTGTGCTGGAGGGATAAGTGACAATGCAGAGTACAAGTTTTCTCACATTGCTGTACCTCACACCTCCTATGTCATGTCAACAAACAGTCCAATCCAAACAGTTGGAAAATTATTTGTTTAGGTATGATGCCCTATATTGTTAATTTGCTGAAATATCTATCCTCCTATTCCTATCAACAGAAATCAGTATGGAATGTCCACTACGGTGAGCCAGACCTTGACCCTGAGGGACAGCAACAAGATAAATGACAGGACCTTCAACTACAGTGAGTAGAAAGGCTTTAGAGAGCACATTGTACTAAAAGCCACACAACACTGAAATGTCTCTGTGGCCGTGTTCTTACGTCTGTTATCTCATCACTCTCTGAAGACGCGAACAATCACCGCTCATTGCACATGGAGAACACAGAAGACAAGGCCCTCATCCAGACCAAGGATGCTGTACTTGCCAGCCTGAGGGAACTGAGCACTCTTGCCCAGGGGACAGAAGGCCAGCGGCGCGCCAGCATCTTCCACAAGCTGGTGACCGACCTGCGGGGCCTAAACGCTGAGGTCCTGGTCGCCGCCACCCCCGAGATGATGGACGTGTCCAACAGCGTGACATGGCAGGCCCTAGCCCAGTGCGGTACACCCGAATGCACCAGCGCCATCCTGACCATCCTGAGGACCTTCGATACTATGGCCATAGAGGTGGACACTGTCGTCTATGCTTTGGGCCTGCTGCCAAACCCCTCTGCCCTGCTGCTCAAGGACATGCTGGCAATGGCTCAGTACAAGCAGAGCAAACCCATTATGTTTGCCCTCAGTAACGTTGTCAGGAAGTAAGTGAACAAAACAAACCAAACCAAGAACGTTTTGGGGAAAAAAAAGAGTAAAAACCCAATTTATTATTTCTGTTATATATCATATCATGTGTCATTTCCAGACAATTCCAGTCTGACCATCAAGTCACCCCTGATATCACTGCTGTGGCCAAGTTCATGACTTCCCTTTTGGGCTCAGACTGCCCTGGTGAAAAAGATAGCACTTTCCTGGCATTGAGGGTAGGTCGCCATATTTTTCCTAAATCCTCTCATTCTATTCAAAGTTATTGTAAAACAAACCAGTTTAACACCTAAAAAATATATGCATTGTTAATTTTTTTCATTTCCTTACTCACATTATAGGTAATTGGTAACATGGGGGAAGCAATGGAGGCTGCAGAGCCCGCTATTAAAAGCACCCTGCTCAAGTGCATGAGACAGCCGGCAACCACCTTGTCCGTTCAGCTGGCCGCCATCCAGGCTTTCAGACGCATGAAACTCACCGATGAGGTACATAATACTTAACTGTCGTCATCCCTATATGTCTGGCCGAGGTTATACACGTACTACTCCTTGTGCCTCTAGTCACTAGGAGACACTAGTGAATCAGCTCTGTGCTTTTGTGTTGCCGTGCAGGTGCGCGCCAACCTCCAGAGGGTCAGCACGTATGCCAAGGGAGCAGTGCAGAAGCGCCTGGCTGCCTACCTGACACTGATGAAGGATCCCAAGACCAGTGACCTGGAGATGGTCAAGAAGTTGCTCAAGCAGGAACAGAACAAGCAGGTCAAGGCCTTTGTGACCTCTCACATCTACAACATTGTGTCCTCGACGGATCGCCAGTCCAAGAAGTGAGTGTATACAGAAATAAATATTACATGAAATGTGCATGGCTGCATTACGTTTGAGTTGGATATTTTCCCCCTACTTTGGTTCAATGTTATTTTTTTCGATTTGTTTTTGTTCCACTTTCCAGTGCTTCAGAGTAGTGTAGGATTGAAATGGCAAGCCGCAAATGTATATTAGTGCAGGTGTAGCTTTAGTTTTACCATTATTACTGTTTTTGCTCATTTAACCCTTTTGACAATTTTGCCCCATTAGGCTTGCCAGGAGGATTATGGAAGTCCTACAGAACACTGATGTCCCCACTCACACCGACTACACCACTCTGTCCCACAACTACAAACTGGGAATACATGCACATGAATACATGCAGGCCAAAACTCAGGGCAACATCATCTTCGACCCCAGCAGCCAGCTGCCCAGGGAGGTCATGCTGCAAACTACGATGGACGTCTTTCTTTACAACATTGATATGTGGGAGGTACAAACCGCAAACATTATGACATATGGGCTACATCCAAAAATGTCCACAAATAATTCATTTTAGATTACCAGTGTGTAATTCTGTCGCCTGCTTGTAGATCGGCATGGAAGGAAAGGGCTTTGAACCATCTATCGAGGCTCTGTTTGGAAAGAACGGATTCTTCCCAGACACCATTTCCAAGGCACTCTATTGGGCAGTAGACAAAATACCATTCACCACTCCATTAAAAGATAATGGAAAGAAGGTATAACTGTTTAGGAATTCAGCTTTCAGGAATATCAATGTATTATCAATTTCTTAACGTGTACATTTTTATTAATATCTCAATTACTGTTTGGTCCTCCATAGGTACCAGAGAACCTAGTTAAAGAAGTTGTTGCCAATTTCAACAAGCTGCTAAAGGAACTTCAGGCCCAGGAATCTCCAGAGGCCATGGCCTACCTGAGGATCATGGGTACCGAGCTTGGCTACATCAAGGCCAGTGAACTGAAAGGCATCGCTGAAAGTGCCGTCATGTACGCCGAAATCTTCATGAAAATTATTCCCCAAGAGGTAACCATTTCTGTTCTTCTTATTTTATGTACTACCTGTTATGTTGAGCGCACTACTTTGGTTTAACCGACATGTTTCTCTTTCCCCCTTACATCAGACTATGAAAAAACTAATTTCCAACACAGACAACGAGTTATTTGCTCACTACATCTTCATGGACAACAAATTCCGCGTGTCAACAGGATCTGGCTTCCCCCTAAAAGTTGCCATGGCTGGCGTCTTTGCTCCTGGAGCAAAGGGAGGGCTTAGCATGTCACCAAACATGGTAGGTATTCTTTGTTTCTCTCCAACCTTCTTGCACTGACACAGACATAGTCTTGCAACTTCAATGATTATTGTTCTTTTTTTTGTACAACAGGAAGTGTCCTTCAGGCCCTCTATGGGTGTTGAGTTTGTGACCAAGATGGGAGTTCATGTTCCTGAGTTTGTAGACACCGATGTTGCGATGCACACTAACCTATACCACGAGAGCGCTCTGAATGCCAGGATCACCATGGAGAACAACCAAGTCAAGCTCTCTATCCCCGCCCCACAAGGCCCCACCCAGCTCTTCAGCATCAGGTACCAAAACCACACCAACAAAACCCTCTTGTTTCCCCACCTATAACACATTACTGTACCTTGTCAGGTGTGAATGGAATGGATGATTTAGAACACTTATTTTCCTCTTCTCTTTTTGAAATAGCAATAATGTGCTATTTGTGAACAACGGCCGTGTGGATGTGATCTCAGCCAAGGATGAAGGCAGGACCAATGTTGTGACGTGCAGACCCCTCTTCTCTGGGGTGAAGTACTGCTTCACAGCCCGTTACTCCGCTGGCATTGACACCGCCGCTCCTTACTTCCCTCTCACTGGGGAGACTAAGTACGTTTGAAACCTCAATCTGCTTTTAGATCGTTTCACTGTTAGATAATTTTACTGTTATGGATGGGAGTTAACCATTTGCCCCCCAGGTTTGCTGTGGATATCCAACCTACCGGGGATGTGACTGAATACACCGCCACCATTGCCTACAAACTCCTGAGTGAGGGCAAAGGGCGCCAGGTTGATTCTCTGAAAATGATCCTCAAAGCAGAGGGTATGGAAGCATTGTTTAGACATTTATCATAAACATTGCTCATGTATTCTATGCATGCCTAGTTTTTACAGTTAGAAACTTTAACCACATTTTCAAATGTTGCTTCCTTTTGTGACTTTAGGCTCTGCGCCCACTGAGGCCTCTGTCAATATGAAATACAACAGGAACAGAAATGTCCTCACCACCAATGTGCAAATCCCTGATTATGATGTGGAGACCGGCATCAGAGTTGGCATGGTGGACAGCAGCTCCAAAGGCAAATCTCTTACCTTTGACATCACCAACAAGAACATCCCCCAGTTGTCTCTGATCAGCCGTGCAAAGTGAGTCAATAAGTCACCCTAATTTAAGCGCTTGATTGTTTGTCTAAAACCTTTTGATGAATAGTTATAGACAAATGTGACACCTACTCTGTATTGAAATGTATTCAGTTGGAAAATAGTTTAACCAAGTGTGTAATGTTTGTGTATATTGCAGACTTCAGGATCAGACGGATGCAATGCTGCAGATGCAGATGATAGTGCCCTCCATGAAGACTGACGCTTCCATCACAGCTACTCTGAAGAACTCTGAGGACCTTGTCCTGGAGCTCAAGAGTGACGTCAAGCTCCCAGAGACCAACTCTGTTCAGGCAGTCATCTTCAAATACGGTATGAATATAGTCAACTTTTGGGGACTGTGACACACTTAAAAGTCTCATGTTGTTGTGGATAGTTGTTACAATTATATGCTTTTTGTAGGTGAGGATCAGGCTGAGGTTAGCGTAATGTCCAACATGAATTCTGACATCAAGATGCTCCAGCCTTACACCGAAGCTCTCCAGGCCTGGATGGAGCTGCTTATGAATGAAATGATGGACCAGCAGGTGGTCAAGACTGACATGAAAGTACGTCACATCTACACCAAGGCTCTTGAGGTAAGAAATTATATTTTAATAATTGTACAGTTTTACAAAATCAGAATTATTTAAGAATTATTGTAAAGCATATTAAATTAATGCATGGAAAAACAAAATAACACTTTTTTTTTTCAACAGGCTGGCAATATCTGGATGGACAAGATCGCATCTGGTGTTCCTTATGTTTACACTCTGAAGAACAGCCTGGCAGAGCTGGAAAAGCCTACTATGCCTGATAACCTGTTCATGAATATGTAAGTTATTAAAATCTGATATATGAATAAATATTGTTGTCACTTTTGCATACAATATACAAATGAAATGTCAATTGCCATAATATTTTGTTCTTGTTTGTTGTTTTTACCAGTGAAAGCAAGTTCAGATACCAGTTCAACAAGGACCGTAAGACCTTTACTCTTGCCCTACCTCTCGGAGGAAAGACATCCCAGGAGTTGAGGATACCTCCCATGCTCACCACACCACACATGTCAATACCTCAGATGGATCTGAAAATTTCTCCCATGGAGATCAGCATCCCCACGTTCACCATCCCCTCAGACTATGATCTCACCTTGCCTCTCATGGGAATGATAGAATTGTCTGGAAAGGTCAAGTCCAACTATATCAACTTGGAGGGAATGGTCTCTGCTGGCAACAACACTGTAGAGTCGCCTAGCTATATGGCTAAGTTCAAAGTCATGGCTGACAGTCCCATGGAGCTGCTCTCATTCACATCTGAGGGTAAGATGATCTTGTTTGATATATTCACAAATGTACTAGCAAATAAATTGTACTTTATTGGGGTGAAATAGCAATATTTGTACTGATGTTGTTCTGTTTTGATTTATAGTTGCTGCAGAAATTAGTGACACACCACAAGATGCGATGAAGGCTACCCTTCATGGCTCTCTGATGCACAAACTCATTGAAACAAGCTTTGAGGTCTTGGAAAAAATTGCCATCACAGACAAAGTGTTGTCGACTAGCAGCTACAAGGGGAATGCTTTCAGCCCCCTGGGTCTACAAACATCTCTTGACATCACCTCCCAGTGCTCACTAGCCTCCACTATGATTACTGGAGATGCTAACATGGATGGAAGTCTGACGGTTGGATCCATGTCAGCCAGCACCAGCTATTCCCAAACTTTTTCTGCTGAACCACTGAAGAAAGAAGCAAAAACTGAAGCCACGCTGCGAGTGAATTCTGCCGCCCTGGAGGTTTTCAATAAAGCCACAGCCACCTATGCTAATGAGCAACTCCTGATTGAATCCAACACCAACGTAAACATTGACCCACTGAAGCACACCACTAAGTTTACCTTTGGTTACAAAGATGCCAAGCTTACAATCCAGTCCAACTCTGCCACCATGGCTGATAATAGAATGATTCGTAACCAGGTAGATTTCACCGCCTCTAGAGCAGGGGCCGTTATCAGGGTAGAAAATCAGGCTGATGATACAGTGAACAACATCTACTCCCTGCTTTCTGGTTCAATTAACCCTTCCAGCATTGAGATCAATACTGATGCCTCTCTAAAAATCTTTGCAAGTCGCGCCTCTCACAAGGCGACTATGAGCCTGGACATGAATCGCCTAACCACCAGCTGCACAACAACTGCACAGAGCAGCCCGTTGACGTTTGAGAATGTTTTCCATGGAGGAATTGACGCTTCGGGAGCCACCATGACCATAAGCACAAAGGGGACTGTTAAGGAGAACACAATGGAAATGAGTGTTGATGCCAAGGCTCGCAGCTCAGAGTTCTATCTCAACAGCATAGTCAAGGGCAACGTCTTTGATGCCAACACCAGGAATAGGTTGAACCTCAAAGTGAATAAGGATGGCTTCTCCTTCTTGAACAACATGGTTGGGTCACTTGGTGAGATGAAGACTGACACCACCCATTCCCTAGCTCTAACACTCAGATCTCTGGCATTTAGCTCCAAGACAGAAAATGTCCTCAATGCCAGAAACTCCTACAAGCATGACATCACAGTTGATGTGGCGAGTTTTACCACTTCAGTCACTGTGAAAAATGACCTAAAGATTTTGGAAGTCAACTTTGTGAATGACGCCCAGTTCAAAGCAAAGCCCTTTACAATGGAGCTGACTGGCACAACGACAGGATTGTTGTCTGAAGAACAGCTCAGGAACACTTATGAATTCAAATTTGTTGACATGATCCTTTCTGCAAAATGCAACACAAATGGAAAGCTCCTGGGTTCTCAAATTACACATACCAGTGACATGGAGATTGCCGATTGGACCATGAAGTTCAACAACATCGCTAACCTCAATACTCAATCTCTTCGTCTTGACAGCACTGTTAAAACCATTGCTGCACCTTTCACCCTGTCTATTGATGCTATTCTGAATTCAAATGGAGAAATCCAACTGTATGGACAGCAGAGTGCTGACCTCTACAGCAAATTCCTACTGAAGGCAGAGCCCCTTGCCATGATTCATTCATTTGAGTACAGGGCCTCAACCACTCACGAGCTAGAAAATGGAGCCAGCTTCAAGACTAACATGGACAACAAATTCAATAGTGTGATGTCCCTTAAAGAGCAGAGTGTCACAGTGAGGATTGCGTCTAAAATGAACAACCATGCCCTTGATCATGAATTAACTGCATACAACAAAGCTGAAAAAATGGGAATGGCAGTGAAGGGAGCTCTTGCCACAACCTTCTTCAACGGAGCCAGTGAGAACCATGAATACTCCATCGCTGGTTCTGTGAATTATGACAAGAGCAGCGATACCCACTTCATTCAGATTCCATTCTTAGAGCAGCTGCCTGAAACCATTGAAGAATTGAAGAATCTAGTTGTGAGACTGGTAGACGACAGTATTGAAATTCTGAGGAATATCGATGCCTCTTATGAAATTACTGCCCAGATTCGTGGAAAGGTGGAAGAGCTTAAAGATGCCATTGATACATTTGATCCCATGCTGTTTATCCAAGACCTAAAAGACTTTGTCAAATCAATGGAAAATTACATGTACAACATGATGACCAAGTTCCCGACTGATGAACTTAAGAACATGCTGCAATCAGTCAAGGCTGATATAATGGCATGGATCAAGAAAACCAAAATTGACCGCAAGGTCCATCTTATTTATGAAAAGATCGAAGAGTTCCTGTCCAACTATGAGGTTGAAAAGATAATTGAGAAAATCATGGATGAGGCCATTGAAATTATGAAACAGTACAGGATCAGGGAAAGGATTCAGTCTGCATTGGCTGTATGTAAAGCAATTGATGTCCAGTCTATGTTTAACAAAATCATGGCACCAGTGAAGGAGTTGATAGATTGCATGTATGCTTTTGACTACAAGCAAATGGTTGATGATGTCAGCATGTATTGTATCAGAATGATTGAAAAAATCAAGTCTTTTGATTATGAAACATTCACCATGGAGCTGAAAGACAAAGTTGCTGACATGACTAGGATTCCTTGTTTTGGAAAACTCTCTGGAGAGTTCAAAATTGTCTCACCTAACTACCACCTCCGGTCCACTGCTGATCTGGCGAACACCACCACTACAGCAGTCACTCCAGAGTTCACGATGAATCTCAACTCACAGGCCACATCCACTTTTGACCTTCTTGCTTACACTTTGGATGCCAGTGTTTATTTGGCCATTCCAGAGAGAAGCCGTCTGTCTTTATCTGAAAACATCAAGGCAGTACACACAGCATTTACAGTTGACCACCAGGGGTCAATGAGCCTCTATGGCCTGTCAGCTCAGGCTTCTGCTAAGACCATTGCCAAGGCTACAACTGAGCCTTACAATGCAGAGCTGGTCAACAATGCAGTGTTGTCCATTGACAGCCAAATGTCTGCCACTCTGGATACTACATACAAACATGGAGTCAACATGCCACTCCTCGGCCTCTCCAGTGAAGCTTCTGCTAACCAGAAGATGGTTGCACAGTTTAATGCTGGAATTCTTACTGTCAATGTTAACAACAAGGGCCAGGGAACCTACGCTTTTCCAGGTTCCTCAGATGATGTAGCACACAAGAGTGACATGGAGGCTGTGATGGACCTCTACACTGCCAAAGTGACTTTCAAAACAGAAACAAAGAGTGACCTCTTCAAGGTGACTGAAATTGTTGTTGCTGATATCCTCATTACTCGCTATATCATCGTTGAGGGCAAGGTTGAGACAGAAACTCCCTTCATGAAGAACAGTATAGCTGTGATGAAATTCGAGGCTAGGGCTGGAGACCTGAAAATTACTCTGGATGCTTCTCATAATGCTGAGCTAGTTGGACCAGTAGCTGGAACTCTGGCAAACTCTGTCCTGGCTGTGGTCGCCCCATATGAGCTGACATTTGACACCAAGAACAAGGCCAATGTCAAGGTTACCCTACCCTTGAAACTCATCGGAAAGACAGATTTCCAGAATGATGTTGCAGTCACTCTTAATTCTGATGTGCAGCAGGCCAGCTGGACAGGTCTTGCCAGGTTCAATCAATTCAAATACTCACATTATTTTACAATGGATAATGGTGAGAGGGAAATTCAGATCTTTGCACGGGTCAATGGAGATGCAAATCTTGATGTTCTAAAAAAGCCTATCACGATTCCTGAAATAAACATTCCCTACTTTAGTCTGACTAACCCCAAACTGGAAGACTACTCCCTGTGGGAAGACACTGGACTGAGCATGCTCCTGGCCACAACTACGCAGACCATTGATGTGGAGGCCAAGCTCAAATGCACAAAGACCGGTGATTACACCACCATTGATCTTAACATGGAGAAGGATATCAATATCCCCGTCCTGAGTGATGTAAAATACGAGTTCTCCATGAAGTCGGCATTGATCACACTTAAAACCGATGCCAGTGTCATGAACCAGGATGATATTACCATTAAGGTTAATGCCTCCTCAATCTCCACACTTAAAGATCTGAATGGAAAGATTGAGGGAACTAGCACAATGAAACGAGTCAACGGAATCAAACTGGCTTCTTTGTTTTCTGTAAAGCACACAATGGTGGAGGGAACCCATGACAGCACCATCAGCTTTAACAACGGAGCTGTGGATGCTTCTGTTACAAATTCAGCAAAGATCGATCTACCTGTATTACAAATGGACATCAGCCAGGAGATATTTGCAAATCCACAGGAGGGATTCGTCATCTCTATGTCCTGCCCATCAACTGGACTTGTTGGATTCCAGTTGCAGACTAAGGTTCCACAACAAGTGACGGGAAGAATCTACGGCCGTTACCCGGTAAGACATGTTTCATTCCATTTACTTACTAATGAGTTGCGTTTGTCTTTTAAACTGATGTTTGACATGCATTGTATTGACATATTCTTACCTTTTCAGTCTGCAGCCTCCGATGACGTTGAAATCTTGGCCATGAAGATGTCTGTAATGAATTGGGAGAAGCTGAGTGTCCAGACAACATGGAATATGGAGATGCCTTATGAAATGATGCTGGGATTTAAAAAGGCTGTGCCTACAACCTTTCGTATCCAGAAAATGGTCTCTAATTCCATTGGTAAGACCTACAAACAAATCACCTTGCTTGCTCAAACTCTTGAAGGTCCCATTGAAGAAGTTAAGATACGGGGCGCAGTAATGTTAAAGAGGGCTTCTGAAAACATGGATCTTTCTCAACTGCTCACCAGGGTCTCAGATAGCACTATGTTGATCCTCAGACAATATCAAAAGAGCATCAGAGTTATCCTTGATGCAGCAATTAAATTCCTTAGAGAGACCAAATTCCAAATGCCAGGATATGCAGAGAAAATGTCCGGCCTTGAAATCTACCGTAAAATGTCCACCTTTGTGGCCAAAATAGCCGAAGACACAATTATTAAAGTTCCAGAATTGTTTGCCTCAAAGTTTATGGCAATCCTTGAATATGCCAGAGGCCTTGAATTCAGTTTCCCTGGCTCTAGCCGCATTGTCAAAGGAAAGGAAATCCTTGATGACTTAGTAATTGCAATGAAGAGAATCAGGGGTCAAGTACTTGCTATTGTACAGAAATTGGGGGATATTCAACTAGAAGACATTCTTAGGAGGTTGTCAATGTTCATTAACGTTTCAGTTGAGAAAGCTGAGGAACTCTTTAATTCCCTTAATACTCAAAATCTAGAAAAGGTGACCGCTTGGGCTACTAACGTGTACGCTGATTTCATGAACTCCAATGTCCTGGCCGATATCACCAAGCATATTGCTGAGGCCAGAAGAATTGTTATGGACTATTTCAATATTGTCAAAACCAGGTGCCAGGATGTTTTAGCTGACATGTCTGTTGAACAGCTTCAGGCTGACATCCAGGCCTGGATTGATATCATGGTAAAACGGTTGAATGCTTTCCACAACAATGTTATTGAGTATGTTAAAATCAATACAAAGACATTTGGGCAGTACGTGAGAGTAAGTGACAGACAGATGGACATTGACATTCCATTTCCATTGTTTGCTTAAAAACAACTCATTTGTCAACGTAGAGGTAATGTTTTACTCAATAGCGTGTCCAGAGTGGCATCTTTCTGTGTTTAAGAAGTAAGACATGACAATTTTAATTTTAAATTATTATGTAGCAACATATAACAAGGTTTTCCAACTCCAAACAAGTATTGTCCATGACGCCTATACCCCTGTCCTTGTTGAAATTATTAATTGCAGTTTATTGTTTCAGTGTAATGTGGGATCTTGTAATGCGTTGATGATACTGTACTTAAATTGTGTAGATTCCCCGGTACAAATTCATCAATAAAGAAAGTGTACTGCCTATGTTTACCAGTGTATTATTCATATATCAATTACAATGGGGCATAATATTGGGCACAATGTCAACCCGACACAACATCACAATATCAGTTTTAAACTAATATTTCCTAGTAGAAATATAGAGGTTGTAAACACAGATGGCAATATGCTGAGTGTTGTAGTGTCTTAAAATCAACAATGTCACACTCAAGAACAGACATTTAAAAAAACGACTTAAGTGTTAGAAGCTACTATGGAATTGTATCACACCTAACTACATCAAATTCTCTCAAATGAAATCAACCGGCATATAATGTGTTGTTGCAATGTAGTGCAATAATTCCAACCATTTATCCTACAACAATATTTGTAAAAAGAAACATTCATTATTATCTTAAGTCTAAAAGCCTGTGCAGTTAAAATGGTGGGCATCAAAATGTGGATCTTAGTTGAAAGGTGTTAGCGATTATCTGTTTTCTCAATAATGCTGACTGTGTGTAACGTAAACACTGCCACAATGGTAATGCAACCGGTAATGAGGGGATACTGCCATGGTATGAGTTGTGAGGGAACCAACCACTCCCTAATGGCTCATGGGCAGGGTCATGTGGTGCAGGATGTTAGTTCTATACCGATTATAAGTCTGGAGCTATTATTGGACACTTTTATTTATTTGTCATAGTTATTATGTCAGATTTCCCCTTTACAGTCTGCATACATGTTTCCTTCATGTTCTTTTTTTTAAAAAGCTTGACATAATACATATATGTAATCTGAAATGTGGTCAGACTTCGGATGTGAAATGTTCGGGATGTGTAAGGTTCTTTTCTTCATTCAAATTTGTATTCCCCATTAACTTAATTCAAGATGTTTCTCCTGGTGAGTGAATTCAGTATTGCTATATAAAAGATGAAGGTGATTAATTTGGACCACTGAATTACTGTTGCCGTTGAGTCAGAGCCGTCTGCAGTGGAGGGGAAAGTGTGTAATGTGTGTAAAACACCACCATGTCATCTTCACTAGATTTGTGGTTACTGATGTCTCCGTGTGATAATGTGCGTTATCTCGTTTCAGCATCTTTGTAATGAATGGCTGAATTAATAACTGCGTCTTATACTTAATGTTCATCGTGGACCCTTTCAACAAGCACTCCCACTCAAATAACAGTTAGGCTACATAACACAACACTTCAGGCCAGGCACAGCAAACTCGGGCTGAACTTTCTCAAAATCTAATCACAGGTAAATTGCAATGTGAAATTAATGTTTTCAAATAAATGGTCTGCAATTTAAAGGGCTTCCATCTTACATATCCATGGCCGTGGGCTTGGCTGCTGTTTTCTTCATCCTTGTTCAGTAGGCCATGATATGTGCATACACACTCTTTCAGGATATCAACATGAGCAACATGATGCAGTCCTCCGGGTATGTTATTACATGTTATAGTAGTGCTAGGCCTACTACAGTACTTGTATTGTGTGATAGTAGCCTATTTGTACAATTGGCCGACTTCAATCCTAGCAGCTTAGTATTCTAGGCAGAATATTGCTCAACCACACAAATGTATATCTTACTTTACATCTGCAAATGTGCTTACAAATAGTACACTTGGGACCGCCGTTAGTTTAGAAACAGTGCATTTAGGGGTTTTATTAAAAACAAGCGGAAGTCCAAAGGAATTGCCATCAACATAACTCTGCCTCTAATGTGCTGACATGCATTATTATTTTTATTTTTTTTAATGCTTTCTTTGTTTGATGTCACTGTGTCACACTGATTTTGATCCCCAGAGGCAGACATGTTTAAAGGCAATAATAGCCATAGTAGCAGAAAGTTGTCTATGAAAACATCTCATTGTGCAAGGGAAGCATTGGCTTTAAAAAACGACCTCAGGCCAGCATTCAAACCATCTCATGTTATTATTTCTTCATTCAATTCGGGAGCATAAATCTAAAATATTGTTACTCGTTTATATTTTTAGAACAGTGTATTACCCCCATAATAGGATCACTCGACTTGAAAATGCTCTAAGCGACACATGTAAGGCATTCATTCATCGTGTGATCATCGAGTGTGTGTGTGTGTGTGCGCGCGCGCGAGCAAAAATAGTCGAAGTTCGAATAGTCCACAGTACACACACTGCGGCCATTGCCCACCATGTCCTCCTCCTCGGTCCATCCCGACCACAGCCCCGAACTGTAAACGCGTCTCTCGGGTCCACACGGTCCCTTCTTTCACAACAGGAGGCAGCAGTGCGCGCAGTTCCCCGACGGCCTCCGTCTCTTCTGCAGGGAGGCCCGGGTGGCGGTCTCGAACACCTCCCAGATCCCGTCCTTGGTCTTGGCGCAGCACTCCAGGTAGTCGTACGCCCCGATGCGCGTGGCCATGGCGCGCCCGTCCTCCGCCCTCACCGGCTCCTGCTTCAACCGGGACAGCTCGTGCCGGACGCCCTCGTCGTGGCGCAGGTCCTTCTTGTTGGCCACCAGGATGATGGGCACGTTGGGGCAGAAGTGCTTGACCTCGGGGACCCACTTCTCCGCGATGTTCTGCAGCGAGTCCGGGCTGTCCACCGAGAAGCACATGAGGATGACGTCGGTGTCCGGGTAGGACAGCGGGCGCAGGCGGTCGTAGTCCTCCTGGCCGGCGGTGTCCCACAGAGCCAGCTGGACCTGCCGGGAGTCCACCTCGATGTCCGCCACGTACGTCTCGAACACCGTGGGCACGTAGACCTCGGGGAACTCGTCCTTGCTGAACACGATCAGCAGACACGTCTTCCCGCAGGCGCCGTCCCCGACCACCACCAGTTTCTTCCGTATGTCCGCCATTTGTCACGAGAGAGGTCCCCCCCCCACCCTAACCCTAACTTACAGCCCCGCGCGGACCATCGGAACCATCGGAACCGCCGTAATCCTCCTCCTGGGGCTTCAGTCTAGTCTCACACAGAGTATGTGGTCACCGGCGGAGTTGGACTTGTTTTTTTTAAAGACGATATACCGTTACACCGTATTTGCTCTAAAACATTCCCACTGCCAGTAAGCACGTCCCGTCCTTTATAAAGCACGGGGCTCGTTCCCGATATAGCAGCCCAATGGGAGGGGAGGGGGTGAGATCACTGCTCCGGACGGCGAGACGGGATTGGATCCCAACATGTCCGACTGACGTGAAAACGGGAGGGTCGGTGTGCTGTGCTGCTGCCGAGGTCCCACCCGGATCCCGAGCCGAGCCGAGCCTGGGTTGGGTGGGCACGGTCCAAACTACGCATGGACGGACGGACGTCGTTGTATTTTTAGCCTTGTTTGGACTATACTGTTTCTTTTACAGTGTTAACAATTAAAGGCCCACAAAATCTTTTTTTAAAAACTGACGAAGTCCACAATGTTATATAATATAACAATGTCGCGAGCTTTGGGTTTGCTGAATTAGCAAGAGTATGATTATCGAGGTGAATAAAAAAATAATACAAAAATAATAATAATACGATCATTGTTCAACAACACACACACACACACACACACACACACACACACAGATGCGCTCATAAATCGCGACCCGGTCGGTCTTCGGGATCGCGATCGCTACGCAGGTCTACGTGGGTGACGCGGTGCGCGAGCGCGGAGGGGGAGGGCGGAGAGAGACACACACACACACACACACACACCGCTGCTAGCGCCGCCGAGTCCACGTTAGAGAGCCAAGGCTTCAAGCTCCGCTTTCCACGGAAACAAAACAATAGAGATAACTGGCTCGCCCCGCAGTCCCACGACCAGAGACCCGCTCTCCACACGACACCGCGTGAGTACCGGATTGCGGGATTCGCACCCACCCCGAACCGCGCGATTTTATATCGCCTCGCGCCAGGGCCGCTTTTTTTTTTTAAAGGCGGATGCGCGAGCGTGTTTGGTTGTTTCCCTTTTGTTTAGCGGTTTAGGCCCCTCTGTTTGGGACCTGGAGGGGGGCCATGTTGTTTAGCCAGCCACCGCTCCGCTGCTGCTGTTTTAGCACTTGGCTAAGCTAATGCTGTTCGGTGGTGGTTATGGGGGGGGGGGGGGGGTTATGTCGTCAAATATCGCACTCGCTGTTGGGTTTAACGCAAGGTGAGGCTAGCTTTGTGTGCATTTTAACAACGGCTCGCTCAGCTAGGAGCAACAGTGAGTGTTTCTACGAGGTTAGCATTGGCGTCTGCTGCTAGGAGCTAGCTTGCCTTGCGCTAATAATAAACCGAAAGAATGGGCCTTGCTAACATTTACTAGTTTTGCTACCGTCATACGAAAGAAATATAACCGTGGCCAGTTGGTGTTAAACCTGATTATTTCCCCCTACTGGTTTTTAAATGCCCGTCGAACAATTAGCAATGGCCGTTTGTGTGTCAATATGTTAGTTTGCGAGGTGCCGAGACGGCTAGCTCCGCTCCGCTAGCTGTCTCCATCTACTGCTCCGTCAATTTGATTAAAAAACGGTCTCTAACCGCTCAGTGCTACACGGCCGACCACACGTCATATTATTATTAATTGTTATTTCCTGTCCACAAACATTTTCAACTTGCCATCCAAATTTACCGAATATTTGAGTTGTAATATCGCAGCATTACAGATGCTAGCTAGCTGCATCATTAAAAGCTGACATAATGCTAACCGTTAGCAGTACGGTTAGCGTTCTTTGGACTCATCAACCGTCAAACATATTCTGCAGTCCGTTTTTAAGGTGCATTTTGTTGCACTTGATTTTAGCGTTTATTTACGAGCAATTTTCCCCCTGGTTGAACGCACGTTTTCAGGCTGCAGTACATATTCGCTAACATGCAGGTTTCATGGCAGGAAGTGAAGTTCCAGACATTAGCCACATCCCATTTTTTTTGTACCGTTTATATTTGACCATTTTATCAATCGAAAAATGTCCCTTTACGGGTATAATCGCAGATATCCCCAATGTTAAATGCCACGCGGTAATGTTGACTTGCACGTTTAATACATTTAAATAGTAATGTTTTACTTAGACTAGGCCTAACGTTACACCATGCATGTTTTGAATAATTGTATAAAGTCTTCGACAGCGTCGCCTAAAATGGCGAAAAGGTAACCAGGCTGACACATCTGGTCCGACCTGAGTCTTGCACTATTTGGCAGGAAATTCCGTTTTTATTAATTAAAGTGCATTTTATCATTTATAATTAATCCCTTCAAGTCACTGCTTTGACTGTTAACCATAAGCAAAGACTAAACATTACAATGTCTGGAATTAATCAGTCATCTTATTTTCTGTTCATTTTTATACATGGTGGTTGTCCAAATGTAATAAATGTAAACTCTCATGCAGGTTTCCCGTGGAATGAGCGTTCCATGCAGCATCCTTGGTATGAATGACGTGGCCTGGCAGGAGACAAGAGGTGGGATGCTGCATGCAAATGGTGCTCCTGAGACAGGGGTAGTCAGGGTCCACGGTGGAGTCCCCCTCGCCACGGTGGGCGGTGCCGGACAAGGCCCCGGCGGGCCACATTTACAAGGCATGGACCGGGGATCGAACCCCACCCCGGGTACCCCGCAGCCACCGCTGAGCGGGCGCTCCCAGGATGACGCCACGGTGGGGTACTTCTTCCAGAGACAGCCAGGGGAGCAACTCGGAGGATGTGTACCAAGCAAACACCGCTGGCCCACTGGAGATGGCAATCATATTGACCAGGTACTAAACGACAGTGAAAATGGATTGCAGATTTTAACTGCCTCTAGTTAAAATCCAATTAGAGCCAAGGCGGAGCAGATAACATTTTTTTTTACAAGCAAAGGCTTTACACATTTGTCCAGTGCATGATTTAAGAACAATTGACGACTATCATGTAATAGTATTGCGTCATTTTAGTATAGTATTGGGAGCATGCAACATCGTGTATTGCCATTCAACTTGACCAAAGAAATGCAATCATTTTGGTGGGAAAAATAGCTAAGTTGGTGTTTTCAAATGTTAAATCTTTGTCAATTTTATTGATTCAGTATCCATGTAATTGGCTACATTTCTCTGCCCATTTAAGCTTATTTGTATTTTTTAAACGCCCATTAAGGCGTATCATTAATTTGAATAGTAATTTGAATTGGCCCACATGGCAATGCCTCTGCATAGTTTTTAGAGTGAACATGTTAACTGTAATAGATTTTTTTTTTAAATGAAAGTCTTGAATTGCAGGAAACTAGGGACCCCCTTTACCCAAAACCTTTCCCCCTATGCTTGAGTTTTGTACATGATGGTGTGTGCTTGTTCATACTAGAATGTGTGGTATTTGACTGCATGGTTGGCAGTAGGGATGCAAGAAATATCCCCAAATTATAATCAAATACACGGTCCAAATCTTACACCAAAGCATGGCAGGTCACGCAGTTTTAGATCTGCTTTTTACTGTTGTAGAGTTGGCAGGATACGCTTCAAAACAGTGATTTTTAATGTTATATCCATTGTATACATCTTGAAACGTGATGTAATCAGTTGAATTACGTTTTAGTTGGGCTGTTGTTCACGGGAGGGTACTTTGTAATTTGCCAATGTGTTGGAGTGCTGCTCCCTGACGGTTTTGCTTGGAAGCCCCGTTCCTGGGCAGGTAGACACCTGGGCAGGTAGACACCTGGGCAGGTATACACCGCTCGACACACAGGGCTCATGGCGGTGATCGCATCTTTAGATTACCGCATCACATTGCTAATTCAGAGCGTGAATATCTGATGAATATCCAATGTCTTTCTAAAAAAAAAAAAAAGTGTAAACGGCATAAGCTGCTATTGAGATTAGGGTTGGGTGAACACATTGATGATGAACGATGTCCACCGTGAAACATTGCGATGGACGATGACATCATCCTGGGGGGGGTCGACTAGTCTAAAAGTAAGAAAACAGTCAAAATGTTGCAGATTTTAATCTCAAAGTCCAAACACTGTCAACACAGCCATTTAAAATGATTAGGCACCATATCAGACAAAACATGACAACTAACTAACTAAATAGACATGACCGCAGTTACTAACTGGGTAAAGAGCACTGTAGAGAATTGGGAACCACATTCAATTAAATAATTAAATAAATGATTGGATGCTTTGGGAAACTACACGTTGTTCAATGTTGGTTAATTAGGCCTATTAAAATGGTCTAATTCTTGTATGCATATTTTTATCAATAGTGCATGGCGTGCTGCTGTGGTTTATATAGGTCTGCAGAAGTGCGGGGGGTACTCGTTTACCCGAGTACACAGTTGTTCCCCCAGTTGGCAGATATTAGGGGTGTCACAATTAGATTTATATATATATACATACATACACACACTATTGTGGTGTAAGCCAATTGCTGATGGCTAGGCCTACACCACTGTAAGGCTGGCTTCACAAGGTATAACTTTCCTGCAACTTCAGTTGGTTGAAACCTACGTGAAACTAAGTTGCACTTGAGTTTCATGGTGTCTGCGACGCACTTGAAACTTGTCTGTAACTCAAAACGCTTCAAAACGTTCAACTTTGTGAAACTAGTTTCACGCAACAGCCAATCAAAATGCTGGTAACGAGTCAGCTGATGACGTCCAACTGATTTATTTAAACTCAACTAAAGTACAATCATACATTAAGCTACAATTTCATACTGATATCACACGGTTGCAACAAAGAGCAATTTATTTATTTTCCTTGAATCACAGGGAGAAAGCATGAGGCTCATTCGATCAAGCTCCTTTAATCGAGTGTGAAATGATCCATTGGACTCTCTTTTGGGTAGCCAGTCCTATACCACATACGTTTAGCCTGTTTAAGTCAAGTTTTTTCCTCCAGCATATTTACAAGCATTAATGCACCGATGCCAATCTAGCTTGCTAATTTTAGTGGAATAAACTTGAATCGTATTGCATGAGACTGATTCTTTTTTCATTGATTTGTGTAACTGTCAGGTTGCATGGAAATTACGTTTCATTCAATTTGCAACCTGCAACTAGTTGCGCTTTTTTTACTGCGATAAGTCAGCCTAAGACTATTGGCCTTATTTTTACAGAAAAAACACTTGGTTCTCAATAAATAACTTTAAACTATTCATAGTAACAATTATGAATAACGAAAATAGGAGCATAATAAAATACTTTAGAAAAGGTAATTTTTTTTGTTTTTTGTTCTATTGGCATTTGTGAAATATGTCCTGCCATGTTTGATATGTTGCTTGGGCAACGTATGGCACTCGTGTGTAGCAAAAGTAATTTACATTCAAAAATTAAAATTACTCCGTCATTGTTATTGCTATGTTTCCCTCCCTCCCTCCTTTTTCACAAAAACACCCCTTCAACCGCCAGGAGCAGCCCCGATTACCGTTGGTACTCTCCTCCACCATCTCCTCTGCAGCCGACTGGAAGCATTTGCATGATGGCCGTACAGCACATTGAGACAATGAATGGGACATAGAAACTAATTTGCACGCCAGTATTCACTCACATTCATTCATAATCACACTAAGGTGTGTGGGCCCACAGTATTCATCCTGTCATATGTGTAAAATATCAGAAATTAAAGCAAAACTAATCACACTTTCTGTCCGACTTTAAAAGTTGCCCCGACACGGGAGTCCCGTGTGTGTGCTACGCTATAATAATATCAGTAATGTTATTTACGTGACTCATTTGAACAAAATACTTGTAAAGTTGTTGACTGAAAGACGCACTGCGCACGGGAGAGATGAAGAGACAAATATGAATGCTGAGGGGGACTTATTGTCATTCTTCGTTAGACAAAATGTGATAATGTAATCATTTGCAACAGGATTTTATATTTACCATTTAGTTTACTTGCGGGTGTTGCTCACAATAACCTCAGAGACTTTGTGTACTGAACTGAACGACATGTAGCGCAAATGACGATTACTGCATCGGTGGCAGGGTGAAGAGATTTTTTCTAAAAATAGATAACAAAATATCACTTTTTAAACTGCTATGGGTACACCAGTTTTGTGTGGGTTTAAGCTGTTGGGTAGACTAGCTAGTTGTGTGTGGGGGGGCTGCTATAGAGATGAACGGTGGCGGTGGACCCCTGGTTTAGGACCCCTAAAGTGTCTGGCGTTGCTCGTGCTGACAACACAGACAAACGACAAAAACTCAACAGGTAGTTGCCATACTGCTGATAACGAAGCAGAACGGTTTTTCTGGTACGATGTGAAGAATCGCGAACTCCTTTTTTGTTAAATTCATTGTTTAAAATCGAACCTAGAACTAGAATCAAAATCATTACACCCCAGCAGACTTTGTTATTATTTCTACTTCTGTGATTTAAAATTGTTTTGGACACAAAAATAATTATATGGTAATCACCGGCTCTACCAAACTCAAACCATCATCAGAAACCCGTGACATGACACTCTGGCCATGTCTTCATAAATACTTGTTTTGTGCAGAGGTGTTGGGCTCGAGACACCACTGTTCACACTAGTCGGAGTCATAATAAACAGAAGGGCTTTAAATGCATTTTGTAATGCTATTGAACATTGACGACTACAAGACACTAGTTGGTGTGACCAAACTCATTTTCAGATTGCATCTTTAGTCTTTCTTTCAATTCAACTCTTTCTTTTTAGATTTGTTTGTTTGGAACCCCCCCCCCCCCCCCAGAAATCCTCCTGTTTTTGTCTAACGTAGGCCTTTTGTTCTCAGGTGCGTGCTGTAGATGAGATGAACTATGACTTTCAAGCACTTGCTTTGGAGTCCAGGAGCATGGGAGAGGTAAGTCACCAGACTCATTTTGCACTTTCCCTTCTCGGTCTCTGGCTGCGTCAATGCACTCTGTTCAAGGACAGCATTGGTTTAAAGTGTGTTTCCATCCACTATTTTCTTTTTAACCAAACATGAATGGCATTAATGTGGTCTCTGTATTTGTGTATTTTTTTATTTTAATATTTTAGCTCCTGCCTGCAAAAAAGCTTTGGGATTCTGATGAATTGGCGAAGGATGGACGGAAGGGGATGCTACTAGGAGAAGAATGGCGGGAAAATGCCTGGGGATCATCCCGTGAGTGTCTTGACACATGCTTATTTTATTCAGGAACATTGTACATCGTACATTGCTGCTACACTGGATTTTAAATAATCTTGGAGTAGGCTTCAAGTTGCCCTCCTGGCATTGTCTTCTAGAAATATGCTGGCCTTAACATGGGACACATTCTTGTTTAGATACGTTTGTTTTTTTTTCATAATAAACAAAAACCTCCTTTTGGTTCACAACCCTATTCAGATCATTCAGTGTCCCAACCAATCATGGTGCAGCAGAGACCAGGGCAGAGTTTCCACGGGAACGGGGATGCCAACTCTGTGCTGTCACCCCGTTCTGAAGGTGGCGGTCTGGGCGTGAGCATGGTGGAGTACGTCCTCAGCTCATCTCCCGGTGATAAGATGGACAGTCGTTACAGGAATGGCAGCTATGTACGTTTTTACCCTTTCTTTGTGTCACTTTTTGCATAGTTTGTTTTTTTATTTTTTTATAGAATGTCTATTGGCATCTTTGCTAACTCTATGATGCTCACAGGGTCCCGGAGACGCGGACCCAGATGGGAGAGAGAAGAGTGATGTCCCAGATAAGACGTCTCCCTTCGAGGAAGATAAAAACCCAGAGATGAAATCTGGAGAGGAGGGCGACTCTTCAAAGGCCAATGGAAGAGGTCTTCTCAATGGCATGGACAGAGACTGCAAAGACTTCAAGTATGAGTACTTGACAATTTTACAAATGCTGTTTTCTTATAAAGGCATGATTTTGGTAGAAGACACAAACTTAAAAGTGGTGATAGGATGCTGGCGAGTTACGCATGGTCATTGAATAATTTAGTTGGTTTGACAATTTTCTTGTAACCATTAATTTAACCGTTTTTCTATTTGGGGTAATTACCATAAACATTTCCGGAGGGCGGAAGCAAGTCCCCGATCAACCCTGCTTAACTTGAATCCTCTCCTCATGCAGCCCAACCCCTGGCAGCCGCCAGGCCTCGCCCACCGAGGCCGTGGAGAGGATGGGTCCTGGTCAGGGTGGCATGGAGATGATGGGCCAGCACCCACACCAACATCAGCACCCGCATCAGCACCCTCACCAGCATCAGCACCCACACCAGCACCCACACCACCCCCATGCCCACCCCCATGCCATGCAGCAGCAGAACCCTGTGCAGAACAAGGGCCCCAACGACGACTTCCAGGGCCACGACGGCCAGGGCATGGGAGGAATGGAGCAGCAGGCCGGTGTCGAGTCCCTGCAGTTTGACTATGCAGGGAACCAGATCCAGGTTGACTCCTCCGGGACCCCGTTGGGACTGTTTGACTACAACTCCCAGCAGCAGGTATGGTCATGGTGACAGGCTTTTCATCCAGTGTTCAGTAAAAAAAAAAAAAAAAAAGTGAACTTGGCATCATTTTGAATCTCCATAAACCAAGGTCCCCACCCCTCTTCCTCCCCTACTCATAGTTGTTCCAGAGGCCCAACCATCTGACTGTTCAACAGCTCACGGCTGCTCAGCAACAGCAATACGCTTTAGCTGCAGCTCAGCAGCAGCATCTGGGTAGGTTGCACACATCGCCACTCCTGTAATCTGATTTTTAGTGGTACGACAGCTTTCTGGGTGTTTTTACTTGGATAGGCACAATGGTTTATTGCACACAAACCATTCAATTTTACTTCCCCAAAACTAGAGCTTTCGTTTGGAAGTATGCGTGTTCTGAATCTGATGCATTATTGTTAGGGGTGGGACTCACCAGAGGTCCCAGGGTACGATACTGTCACGATACTTAAGTCACGATATGATGTTATTGCAATTTTAAACTTTTTGTATGCATTGTATTATATGATAACATATATTGCGATATGTCAAGTAGAAATGTATTTGTACTCAGAGAGGCAATTGGTTGTGCAGCAGTAAAATACAATATCACAATATCACACAATATCAAAAAGAGAAGCACAATAGAAGTAAAAACAGAGTACATACTCTATTTTAATGTCCTGTAAATCCTGTAAATTCCACATTTTTAAGACGTTATTTGCTCCAATGACCACAATGTGGTTTTGCGGGTTGACGATTCTTGTGACTATTCTTGTGACTATTCTCTCACCAATCAGTGATCTGTAACGTTTTCGTGTCAGCTTTTAGTATCAGGTGATACCATAAAAGTACCAGGTACTATCTACAACTTTTGCTAATGGACAACCAATCCATGTGAGTAGAGTTGAGCTGATAACATGCAGTGGAAAAGCGCCGTTTGTCAATACCTGTTTTTATCTAATAAGATAAAGATTTTAACTTTGCAGACATGTATCGATTCAATATTGCCACGCAAAATATCCCAACGCTATGCTGTATCGATTTGGGTTTTTTCCCCCCCACCCCTAATTATTGTGTTCCTGTTCCCAGCTGGCCTTGCCCCTGCTTTTGTGCCAAACCCGTACATCATCAACACTGGCCCTCCGGGAACGGACCCGTACACTGCTGCAGGCTTGGCCGCAGCAGCCACACTTGCAGGTTAGCGTGTGGTCATCTTGGTCTTTATTCGTTTAATGTAATGCGCCAACTTGTAAAAAAATAAATAATGATAATTAAATGTTTTGCGCATCAATGTCTTCCCCAAGGTCCAACAGTTGTTCCGCCGCAGTACTACGGTGTACCATGGGGTGTGTACCCAGCCAACCTTTTTCAGCAACAGGCCGCAGCGAATGCCAATCACTCGGCCAATCAGCAAGCATCCAATCAGGGACCAGGTCCGGGGCAACAGGTATGTGTGGTGACATGTTGTTTAACCTCTCTACCGCAAAAGTGGTCTGCCTTCTGTTTGGATAGAAGGCTTTTCGGACATTTATTTTGGAAGTATTTTGATCTTGGTTTGAAATATCTGATGTTTTATCATTGATATACCTTTTTGTGTGTATGTAATCTCCTTTTGTGCTCTAGGTGATGCGCACAGGAAACAACCAGCGGCCCCTGACACCCGGCCAGGGCCAGCAGAGCCAACAGGAGAGCCTGGCTGCAGCGGCAGCTGCGGCTAACCCCGCTTTGGCCTACGCCGGCATGTCAGGTCAGCCACTGCCTCCGTAGCGCCCGTTGCCCGCTGTCGCACTCAATACTCCAGCTTACTGTAACTTTGATTCCAACTACAAGGTGTACACTAAAGTGACCCTTGTCATATGTCGCAGTACACATTTTTTTTAATATTCCCACAGAAACAGATCAATAGTACCATCGTAACACGTGAACTTGCCCTTACATAAATCATTTTGGTTTGACTAAATGTCAAAACGTTTAACATGATTTATTTTGTGTGATTGGTTTAATACTGACTGTAATGCAGTCTCACCTGGTACCGACCGAGAAGATTCATACTGGTTCAGTATGTTGTGGCAGCAGCACAGGGTGCTTTACAGTGTATCAAGTCGGCCAGCATGTGTGTCAGGCCATACACCCTCCAGACACCACCAGCTTGATACCTTGCTAGGCAATTGCATCACTTGATTTCATCAGAGATCTGCCCATGTTGCCACAGCCATCTTTGCCAGAGTCTCTGTGTATGGCAGTGGTGTCAAAATCATTATACGGCTTTAGTGAAACCGTACATCAGTGTGTGACAAGGCTCCAAACACTTAATCAGTCAGTTGATGAATTGGCTGCTCTCTAGTTGCTAAGTGGGGAAGGTGGTGCTGCAATTCAGCACACAGCACCCGCGTATAGGAACATGTTTGCAATGCTTGCTGGGACTTGTAGTGCTGTACATGGTGGGAGTTAAAGATGCTGGCCAACATGAATTGAAAACTCAAACTGATTACACAGGCTGGATAGAATTTGGCCACGGGCCTGATTTGGTGTGCGTGTGTGTGAGACACACATGTGATTTTCAAGCAATGTGTCAATTAACACCACTGTTAAGCAACCCGCTGTCATTTAAATGTTTATTGCTTTCGTGCATGTGTTATATTTTTGGTTATAGTGATTTGATTCTAATTCAAGACTTGCCCTCTCTCAATCTTGCACACACTCTGAACCAGGTTACCAGGTGTTGGCCCCTGCTGCCTACTATGACCAGAACGGGGCCCTGGTGATGGGCCCCGGGGCCCGTGGTGGCCTGGGGGGCCCCATGCGTCTCGTCCAAACTCCTCTCCTCATCAACCCTGCTGCGGCCCAGGCCGGTGAGTTCTGACTCGCTGCACTTGGTCCTCTGAATAATCTGTTGTGTTGCTCCCGTGCAGAACCGGGGCATTCAGGCCTAAACGGCAGGAATGCCATGTGCATGTGCACAGTGTGTTGTAGGGGATTGTGTTATTTCAACTGGACTGTTTTAAGTAAGGAATGAATACTTATTGCAGCCAAAAAGCATTGAGTTTAACTTGACTTGACCATTTATAATGAATAAATGGTCAAATGTGACATAATTAATGAATGGCACCCCTGCAAGCTCAGGCAGGAAAGAATTGTCCATGGCGCCACCCCTATAAAAGGGACCTATAAAAAAACACACGGGAGAAGCTTGCCTTTAGGGCTCTCTGGCAGAAAGCCTCGTCAGAAAGCCGCTGTAGTATAAAGAGCAACAGAGTACTTGTCGAGAGAAGGTCATAGTGGAAGAATGGGACAAGCACAGGACTTTCACCCAGGAGACTGGGGTTTGTGTCCTGAACCCTGTATTGGTTTTAGATTTCATTTTGAGTTTTGTTAGATTTGCAGTTTGGTTAATTTTAGGCAACACAACTACTTGGTTAGGTTTAGGCAACACAACTACTTGGTTAGGCTTAGGGTTAGGGTTAGCTTTCTTGATTGGCTTTCTGCCAGAAAGCCCTGAAGGCAAACCTCTCCCATGTGCTCTGCTGAACCGTGGCCATTTTGAACACATTCCAAGAGATGGGCAGTAGGTGGGGTTAAACATCATGCTGCCTCTAGTTGTAATATAACCCTATCATTGGTTTACGATGTGATTCAAAGAGCCACTATGCAGCTGCTGTGATTATATAACCAACGTTTGATTCATTGATTATTTACAGCTGCATTCATTAGCAGGCCCGAGAAGGTTTTCCAGACTATCTCCATTTAGAAATGATTGGTTATTAAATGCCCATTATTTTTTGAAACGCATTATACAACCATTAAAGTTGCTGTGGGTAATATTTAATTTTGAGTGTAATTTGTTAGAAATTGCATAGCCATCCGTCAGCTATTAGGGAGGGAAATGCACTTGTAGAATATATGTTTTGAGTTGACTTATCAACTGCCTCTCAGAGAATTTAGGTTTTAGACCCCGCCCCCCGCGCATTCCTGACCAATAAGGGCCTCTCTTTCCTGATAGGGCAGCAACATTTGAATTTCTGAAGCATCAAGTAGCAAATGTTTGGTGTTTGTACTTGATAAATTACCTAAACAATTAATCGACCAATTTTCTGTCGATTGACTAATCGTTGTAGCCCTACTCGATTTGTCATTTGTAAACGGTCATCACCCTGCTACAGCACACGATTGCATCACCTGTTCTTCCCCCACTGCAGCAGCAGCAGCGTCTGCTTCCGGCTCGGCCAACAACATGTCGGGCCCTCCGGGTAACGGGATGTACCGCTCCCTGCCCCAGCAGCAGTCCCAGCAGCAGCAGCAGCAGCAACAACAGCAGCAGCAGCAACAGCAGGGCCTGCCCTACGCCTCAGCCTCACTGCCCGTCACCTCCCAGAGCAGCTCCCTCTTCTCCCACGCCTCTGCCGGCCAGCCGCCACCCAGCTCCTCGCTGGGTTTCGGCAGTGCGCAAGGCTCCCTCGGCGTGGGCCTGGCCTCGGCGCTCGGGGGCTTCGGCTCCTCTGGTCAGTATCTCCACACGGAAGTGTTTATTTTTTTTGTAGGCTGAAGGAGTATTCTCCCTGTTTTTAAAAAGCGAGGCTGTAAGAAAAACTTAAAATGCGATTTCTCTACGCCATGCTGCGGAGTCAGAGCGAGATCCCTGTAGCCTTAGAGGTGCAGTGTGTAGAAGTTAGTTCATCTAGCGGAACGGACTTGGCAGAAATGGCCCTGCCATGTTGCACTGCCATATTTCTACAGGAGCCCAGAAAAAAGAAACGGCTCTAGAGAGGATGCGTTTTTAATGTATAATCATAATCGCTATCTTACTTCTAAGGTATGACCTATAGTTTTACAGACTACAGAACTAAATACAATTCATAAATCTATCAAGGAACCTCATCACGTAACACTTTGCTACTCGATGTGGTCGTAGACGATGACATCATGTTGGAAGTACCTACTGGCACTTGACAAGCCAGTGCAGGCCACCGTAGCTTCTCCTACATCGTTGGAAGGGGGGGGGGGGTAATTCAGTTGCTTGCAATCTGAAACCTCACTGCTAGATGCCACTAAATCCTACACACTGGGCCTTTTAAAGCATCTACATGGCGAAATCCATGGCCTCAACGCATGATCTGCCGCTTAACATCCGTGATCCTACTCCCTGACTCTCGTGTCTCTTCCTCTCGTCATTAGTGTCCAGCTCCAGCAGTAGCAGCGTCTCCCGGAGGGACTCGCTGTTGGCCAGTTCTGACCTCTACAAGCGGGGCGGCGGCAGCAGCCTCACCCCCATCGGCCAGCCCTTCTACAACAGCCTGGGCTACTCATCCTCGCCCAGCCCCATCGGCCTGACCCCCGGACACTCCCCGCTCACCCCGCCGCCCTCCCTGCCCTCCTCCCACGGCTCCTCCTCCAACCTTCACCTCGGTGAGTTTGGGTTTTCTTTTTTTTATTTTGTAAAACTTTAAAGGCTCGGTGTGTAGGATTGGGTGAAGAGGAAGGTGTACTTCTTAAAAATGGAAAAATGGTGTTACAATGCTGTAGAATTTGTACCGTTTGCTCCACTTATCAGCCCATCACTGTAAACTAGTGATGACACGCACACAAACTCATTGCATGTCAAGCATTTAGGCGAGCATATGGTATATAACATACGGTCATCCTGTTCTTACTTTCAAGCAGCTTGATGATATTTTACATTGACTTCCAGCCGGACAGATCTGATGCATTCCTAATAACCTTAGTTAACATGCAAATACGGGAATGTGTTTGCCTATCTTTTAAAAGACTGAACCTAGTTCCAGTTGTATTGAGTCTAGAGTAGAGGGTGTGGGACTCACCGACCTGTGGCCACGTCGGCTTTAATGTTGTAATCGCGATGAGCGATATTATATTATGGGTATGATGGGTATATATTTGAATATACCCATTTTATTCTGTGTAGAATAAAATGCTGCTGCTACTTTGGTTGTACAACATTAGGTAGCTGCTCACTTTTCATTAACCCCGCTCTCTCTCCCTGAAGGCGGCCTGACCAATGGCAGTGGCCGCTACATCTCTGCGGCGCCCGGGGCGGAGGCCAAGTACCGCAGCAGCGGCAGCACGTCCAGCCTGTTCAACTCCAGCAGCCAGCTGTTCCCACCGGCCCGGCCGCGCTACAGCCGCTCCGACGTCATGCCCTCCGGTCGCAGCCGGCTGCTAGAGGACTTCCGGAACAACCGCTTCCCCAACCTGCAGCTGCGCGACCTTCCAGGACACATGGTGGAGTTCTCCCAGGACCAGCACGGCTCCAGGTACCCCGGCGGATACCCCACTGCTTTTTGGAATAATGGATAGGTAGTTCATATTAGGGAATGGTGGTCTCCACATGCGCAAATATACATGGAGCATAGAAAAAAAAAACATATCCTATTCAATATTTTAGTTTTTAATTGAAGTATAATCTTAATGGGTAAATGCACATCTATAGCTTTGGAAAATGATCAGGAGAAATTTGCTGAAAAAAAGCCATAAGGCTCCTAAAAAAGGCATTCAGTCTGATCATGGCCTATTTCTGCCACTGAAAGACTCCCAAACTACACTTTTTTAAAGAAGCAAACTTAAAGTGTAAGCATTCATCCACTCCTCCTCCCCACCAGGTTCATCCAACAGAAGCTGGAGAGGGCCACGCCCGCTGAGAGACAGATGGTGTTTGGTGAGATCCTGCAAGCGGCGTACCAGCTGATGACCGACGTGTTCGGGAACTACGTAATCCAGAAGTTCTTTGAGGTGAGTCTCGGGTTTCTTCCCGTTAAGCGCAGAGTGGTTTTATTCAGTTGGAGAGGTGGAGAGGTTGGTTTTAACCCTCATGTTTGCTAACATATTTTATCCTTGGGGTCAATTTGACCCCAAACATTATTATAATTAAAAGTGTTTATATGCGTCAGGTACAGGTTTCTTTGTTGACTATGTAAATAGCCCTTTAACCTCTTCAACACTAGGCTTATTTCTCAGGTTTTTGCTGAAAATAACATACCCAAACTGAACAGACTATATCTCCACAACTACACAGGCTTTTAAGTTAATCTTGGTACCAAAAGAAAGACAGCACCCGTGAGATTGTTGTGAAAGTGACACAATCAATGTGGATGCTACTGGATCAGAGTGAATAAAGCTAAAACACAGAATAAATGGAAGATTTAATTTCCGCCTGAAATAAATGTCATGTTTTAGTGTGAATAACACCTAGTGCTTCATCAGTTAGCAGCCCTAAATTCCTATAGGGCCATAGCACAACATCTGATGAGGGCCTGGGTCAGGATCTGATACCAATAAAGTGAAGTAGAGCAAAGATAGAGGTTTTAGTAGAGATAGGTTAAGGTGGAGTTTCCAAATAAAACAATAAATCCAATGCAAACCAATTCAAAAATGACAATACAAACACGATAGACACAGACAGGTGAATATCTTGAGAACCCATTGTTCAATTTTAACATTTGACCCCTCTATTGAAAGGTCGGGGACAATAGAGTTGAATGACAGCAAGCCCAACCATCGCGGTTGCACCATCCGGCCACTAGATCGCTTACCGACTATACATGATTGGAAACATCATTGGGAGGATTCAAAATGTTGCCAAGACACTGAATTAACTGTTTATGGTGGTTTTAAGTGATCAAACACAACTTTGATGACAAAAACAGCAAAGGTAAGACATTATTTATGATTGTTACTAGAAAAAGAGAAGTTTGTTTTTGATGGTTTTTGCCCTCTAGTTCTGTGAATTTTGGTCCTGGTCCATTGGGACTGTTAGAATCTGCAACTGTGCACTGTGCATGTGCACATGCACAGTTATGAAAAACATAACTTTTGCTCATTCTTTTGTTTGGGGTTGTAATTGTTAAAAATGGTTATAATAGACAAAAAGAGATTGAGATTCTTATCTTTCTAGTGATGTATGACATGACATGACATGTTTAAATGCCTTACTTACTTACTATACTTATGGCTTTGATTTCAGTTAGGTTAAAGGGTAAACATGTTATTTAAAGGGTAAAGGCTCTTCAACTACGAACGACCTCAGAGCTAAAGTTTGTTTGCTGTTCAATAAGTCTTTCTGGGTTGACTAGCTAAAGATGCTCTCTGTGGGTGTGGCCTATCCCACATCCTGTTTTCTGTCCCGGGGACCGTGTCCAGTCTGGTCTGCTGTATCCAGGAAGCGTCCTTCTCTCACCACGTATTTAGCTGAGCCGTCTACCACCACGCTGGCGTCCGTCGCCTCAAACAGCAGCTGGTCTGAGCGCCCCCTGCTGGGGGAGACTGGGACCGCACCCCCTCGAAGCCCCCGCCAGCCGCCCTGCAGCAGACGTGCCATGGGGGAGGGACCTAATGAAGACACGCCCACTGGACTGGTCTCTGATTGGAGGATGGTAGAGATTAGTGGTGATGACAGGCAGACAGACTAAGAGACGGACAGGACAGGTATCTCCTCACCTGAGCTGCTCGGCCCCTCCTCCATGGACTCCCCCAGGAAGTCAGAGTCGCTGTCTATCCCCGAGCCCTCCTCCTCTCCTCCCTCCTCTCCTCCTTCCTCTCCACCTCCGTCGAAGCACAGCATTCCACTCAGTCTCTCCGAAACACACTCCTCCTCCTCAGCTAGCTCTGCTTCCCATCGCTCCTCCTCCAGCCCATCCACTTCCTGTTCACTTTCTGGTGGCTGGGGCTCTGCCCCCTCACCCTCCTTGAAGAGTGAGCGCTTCAACCGCTCCAGCAGGCGAGACGCCATCCACCTCCTGACAGAGCACACACCCGGGACCAGGTCTACATCAGTGGCTTTCATAGAATTATACAAGGTTGAATATAATTATACAGGGGTGAATAGAATGATACAGGGTTTAATATAATAAGTAGACAGGAGACTGAAACTCATTTCCTCTCTATAACACCTTGCCATCACCAAGTGCCTGCTTCTAACACAAATAATATTGATTGATTGTTTTGATTGATTAGAACACTGTTGAGGTGTCCTGGACCGGTCCACACCCCTGTAGTGGTGACCAGGTGAGGTCTTTAGTGATCAGGTGAGTATGTTAGCGACAAGGGGAGGTTGTTATCGACCAGGTGAGGTTGTTAGTGATCAGGTGAAGTTGTTAGTGACCAGGTGAGGTCATTAGTGACCAGATGCGGCCGTTAGTGACCAGGTGCGGTCTTTAGTGACCAGGTGAGGTCATTAGTGACCAGGTGCGGTCGTTAGTGACCAGGTGCGGTCGTTAGTGACCAGGTGAGGTTGTTAGTGACCAGGTGCGGTCGTTAGTGACCAGGTGAAGTTGTTAGTGACCAGGTGCGGTCGTTAGTGACCAGGTGAGGTTGTTAGTGACCAGGTGAGCTTGTAAACACACTAGGACATGCCCCCAGAGGACACTGTTGTGTGAGATGGTTGAGCAGCTGCAGTGTGTGACTCATGCATGTGAACAGGCGGTTAGGTCAGAGTCTTAAGAGTTTACACAATTCCCAGAACAATAAACACCCTCAGTCCCACCCTAATGTCCTCTATGCTGGAAATGTGTCATAATTCAGAAGATATCACCACCGCAGATGAAATAGGAAACAAGACAAGACTCCATCTTTAATAGGAGTCAGGGGGGGAACTTTACAAAAATAGTCAAAAACATTTGAATAAAAGTGTTTATTAAGTTGTTTCAGGTCCAATTCCAACACTATGAGAACACTAACAATATTTCAAAATGTGTTTCTCCGTGGTTACGATCCACGACAACTATTTGATACTCTCGCGGACATCAACATCAACCGCTGCCCAGACGGCGCTCCACACACATCCACACACACTGTGGCGGTAGCGTACCCTGTCAGCTGGTCACGACGTTGGGAGCAGAGGAGAACGTTCACTTCCTGGTTGGTGAGACTTTTGGGTTCACTGCCCCTTTACGCAGACATTAGAAACCTGGTTTAATAATAATTTAACTGCTCAGGCAGGGGGGTGACAATATGCTCAGGCAGGGGGTGACAATATGAATATGAGATAGGTTCAGTGGATGTGTGTGTGCGTGTAGATTTTGAAATGACATCTTGTGGACCTATCAGGACGCTCCTGAGTGGTGAAGGACTCTGGTTACGGCCGGCCGATGGAAACGCTGTCTTCATGAATAATGGACGGTAAACCCTGGGGCTGCGGACCCTTCAACAGTCCTGCTACTTCAGACCTACTTTATATACTACTGTGTGCACTGAGATATCAACAGGAGTGTACAGAGACCAACATGGACCATGTGTGTATTATTTATAATTATCTAGTCCTACACTTTACTACTGGTCTTAGTTTCTCAAAAAGAGGTTGAATGAACAAAATGAAACCCAAAGACATGAAACAGTGGACGGTCAAGTTGTACTTACCCACTAACGTTACTAATTTACTACTAATGTACAACTAATGTACTGATCTACTACTACTCCTCCAGAAACACGTTCAACAACCCAACTTTAAATGAAGGTTTCTCCATGGTGAGGTGTCATGTTAAAAACCATATGTTGGGATCTCAGTAGCTGAATCCCTGAGGAACTGAGATTAGCATCAGTTAGCCAGTTAGCACTACAGGATACACATATTCAACTGGCTTGCAGTACTTCACTCATATTATACTATTATATATTACTGTATTGTGGTATCGTTACTTTCTCAAGATAACTTCTGACGTCACAAATGCCAGCGCCGCTGTTTGCAGCGAAGCTAACAACTTAGTTTGGTTAAAGTAGATGATTTACTCATGACTGCTAACTAACTAGTCATGACTAATTGCTAATGAACCAACACAGGACTAGCTACTAATTAACTAACACAGGACTAACTACTAATTAATAACTACCAATGAACTACTAATGACTCACCGGACTCAGTCCACCGGTCTCAGTCCCTCCGCGGGAGAAAACTCTGCTTTCACCGCCATGTCGACGGCTCTGCTGACTGCGCGGTACTGCGAGGCGTGGGCAGGCTGTGCTGAGGCGCGGGCACGCTGTCCTGAGGCGCGGGCACGCTGTCCTGAGGCGCGGGCACGCTGTCCGGAGGCGCGGGCACGCTATCCCGAGGCGCGGGCACGCTGTCCCGCCTGGACGGGAGGCGCGGCCCGTGCCAGGCGGGCACGGTGGAAACGCACGTCCACGTATGCGGGAGGGAGCTGTTCATGATCCATGAGAATAAAATAGTTTCTTTCTTTCTTTCTTTCTTTCTTTCTTTCTTTCTTTCTTTCTTTCTTTCTTTCTTTCTTTCTTTCTTTCTTT
>JAOPJH010000080.1:10857447-10868622 GCA_027122575.1 Merluccius polylepis
ACACACACACACACACACACACACACACACACACACACACACACACACACACACAGACACACACACACACACACAGATACAGCTCTCATACTGAAGTTACTCACAGACCTCTCCAGGAGCACTGGACTTCATGAAACCTCCACCGCATGTAAGTTTATATGTTTCAGGTGTGCGTGTGTGTGTGTGTGTGCGCGTGTGCGTGCGTGTGTGTGTGTGAGAATGACCAGGGTCTGGATCCCCTGCCCAATATCAAACAACGCCGTGTAACGATATTTTCTGCCTAATAGCTTGTGTACATTGTCGTATCGAGACATATCGATTGTTATGTTTGATCCGGATCTCGGTTGATCTGAACGTAGTGTTTCTGAAGATCTCATTCGCAGTGTGGACTGACCATGTGACCCAAAAGGGTCCATGTAAGGCACTAGCACCGCACTCCTGAGTCGTGCCATATTCATTCATATTGTTTTGTGCTTGTCTATTATAGGAAGAGATATGGGGATGAAGCGCACCACTGTGTCTGGTGTGTAGGGAAAAAAGCGTATTTTAAGAGATAATTTAAAGTCTGAGTTTTTGTGTGTCTTTGTCTCGTGTGTTGTCGACCTATATGTAAATTAGGTCGGAAGGATGTTCAACTTTAAAATATTTTCTGCAGTTGGAGAGATAAGCGCTCTCTCTCTCACACACACACACACACGATTAATTATACGTCAGCCCTTATTCTTTTTCTGCCCATCAATCACGACATGCCCTCATCTTCCTTGTTAATGCCCCCCGCTCATTTTCCCACTTTCTTTTTCTGCTGAGTGTGTGTCACACACACACACACACACACATGCACATGCACGCACACACACACACACACTTGAGAGTGTGTGCCATTAGTAACCAGAGCTGAGTGTGAGTGCTGTAGAAGGGCGTAAAGTAGCGGGGAGGAGGCCTGTAAGAAACACTGAGTGGCTCTCGTCTTACATACAAGCCCTCATGACACTAATATGGTTGCGCCATTTTTCAAACCCTTTGAAATGTATACATACAGTCGGTATACGTTTGTACTACCTTATGATACCAATACGCCGAGCGTCTCACAATTCACGGCCATCCATAATTAACGGCCCATACCATAGGGCCGTAAACCTCACATGTTGATGCCGTTACACCGCCTAACATGTTAAAAAATACAAAGGAAATCTTCTCATTCTAGCGTGAGTCTCTGCTCACACCCGCAGCTCAAGTCTCGCTGCGCGTACGGTCATCCCACAGTGAAGTTCGTGTTTGATTAAGTGGATGCGGCGTTGCCTCTCGACCGCCTCGGCATCTCAAAGGGAGAAGCTCTTTTAACCTCCCCCCTCCGGCGTTTTTTTTGTGGCATTTCACCAACATTTACCCTCCTCGCCGCCCTTATCCATCCTCCGGTCCTGTCGTTTTATTTTTAATTATTAGCCATTTTGACTGTAAGGCAATCGAGGGGGTCACGGTCGGCCAGAGAGACCATTGATTATTTCAACTCTCCTCGCTTCTCAGAACGCATGCTTTCGTTTCTACTTCCTGGTTTTTTCTCATTTCCTCGATGCACCCCAGGGCTGTGACTGCGTGGTCAATAGTGTCCAAGGACACTCTCACGGCCTCCCTGTGGAGTAACTGCTGCCCCTTCATTATAATGAGGTGTGTGTGTGTGTGTGTGTGTGTGTGTTAATGTCTGACTGTAGAACAAACTCAGTATTTCCCCTCTAGGGTCGCACATGTCCATATTACATGGTTATGTAGTGTGTGTGTGTGTGTGTGTGCGTTGTGCTTTCATATGGACATGTGACGACCGAGTCTAAATCAGGCAACAGTGAGAGCAGCGGCGATGAATAATGCAAACCGATAAAAGCAGCTTCAGCCCAAGTCTCGGATAGACCGGGGGCCAGAGATTATGGTGGTCCAAAGAAACGTCTGAGCGGGCGGATTTATTGGTAATAGTGGGTGATGAAATGGATAGTAAGAGAGGGAGAGAGAATACCGGTGTGCCATAAGCGCGTCGCATGCAGGTGCACTATACACAATACACTTGCTAATTTAAGATGAACTAGTTCAGTTTAGCATGTAGACGTTAGCATGTGTTTTCAGGGAAAGCGACGGGTGCTGTACCAGAGTACCGCGTAAGGTGGCTTTTACACGACGACGATCCGAACACAAACCGCAAAAGTGGCGTCGGGTTCCCACTTTTTATTTCGCGTTTAGACGAGCGTCTTTGGGTGGAAATCTACACGCACACGGTGACGCAAAAGTGTGTCGTTTGGCTGTACTGCGCGTGGATTTGACGTCAACGCGTACGCGAGGATAGCCAGCGTGAGCGGCTCAGAGCACACTTGCGTTTTCAACCCTTTAGACGGGAACGCGATGCCGGTGGAGCGTTTTTAAGATTTCCACTCTGGAGGGTAAATTTTTTTTTGTGTGTGTTTTTAAGCCCCAAAAACGCCGTCGCCGTCTAAACGAAAGGCACATCTGATAAAATATTTTGTCGGTTTCACCCCGGGGAGCGTTGTCGTGTAAAGTGGGCCTAAGACGCAAGTCTTCGAGCCAACACCAGCAAAGAAGGTAGAAGACGGATGAGGGCGGTGCGGAAATATCGTAACACTGACACACAACTCTCGACAACACACAACCCTTTAGAAGCACATTTCTGTTCTATAAACCGGCCGGCTCAGCTAAATCATCGAACGACAAACCGAAGGGTCGACGGAGTGGCTCCCTTACCTTAGTGGTGACTGCCGTGGCGGCGGGCGGCGAGCTCCGCGAACCCGACCCCGGCGATCCCGGGGAGCCCGGCGAGCCGGGGTTTAGCGAGGCGGAGGGCGGGCTGGAGAGGCTGCTCTTAGTGGAGCCGGAGAAGGAGAGCTTGAAGCTGGGACTCTGTCGGCCCGACAGGCCGGACTTCCCCAGGACCTCCTTGTCCTCCGAGTCTTTCACTGGAGAGGGGGTGGGGGGGGAGGAGAGGCAGATAGAAGAAATGTTTTTAGAACTAAAACCGTTGACTCAGGCTTAAGTTGTATCTTGATAAGATAAAAATAATCTCTCTCCAGACTTAAGATTGTTTGCTTTACTCCCCGAGATAGCCAGGAAAAAAAAAGAGCCATTGTTGCTGTGCTTGGTTGTGTGTCCCCACAGTGTTGAGCAACGTGAGCAGTGTGTGTGTCGGTGGTTCCACGCTGACCACGCTGGTCTACAAGTGCTAGTTTAGTATCGGTCAGTGCAACCTGCAGACGGTCGTCTCCTCCGTACTTCATGTATGACACTATGAGCGTGGAATGGACGGTTTGGGTTTAGCCAGACGCAAGCGGAACAACGTCGGCTCGAAGCGCTTCAGCCCTTCGGACTCCGTCTGTCCGTAGCGCGTTATTATGGAACACCCCCGACCGGCTCTGGGGCCAACGTGAGTCCAGACATAATATTTACTCCGCCGAGTCACGGGTTCTGTCTTGATGCTCTGCCACTGACCACATTTATGTGGCGACTTTCTGACAGACTTTGGGGCCAGGGTTGGAGGACTGGACCAGGACCTACTGTGACGTCTAGGGCTCAAGCTTGGGCTTATCGTTTTTAGGGTTTTACAAATGAATATTCAGAAAAGAAAAAGAAAAAAAGTTAATTGCTACGCTAGTGCGTATCTTTCCCTGCTTGAATCGGAGCCGGCAGAGACCACTGCTGCAGAATTACGTTTTTTAATCAACTGATCCTTTTTTCCTATTTCTACAGCGTTATTTTAATAACACGTGGACGTCGGTGGGTTTTGGATCCACTCATGGGATGAGTGGAGGCCTTAATGTTTCAGAAGACAGCTTCTCTAGAATAAGAGGAGGCTTACTTCCAATTATCACAAAGCAAATAGGTGAAAAAAACTAACATTACACAACCAACAAGCCACAACCTCTTATTTCTACGGCCGCAACTGACCAGTGGGCCACCGTTGAAAACTAAATCCTGGGGAGAACCCTAGAACATTATAATAAATATGATGATTATTACAACCAGTTTGTTTCAAATCTGTCTGTTGGTCTTGCCAATTCTCACACTGGACAGAAGTGCTGCCGAAGTATTCGAATAATGTTCAGATTTCTGAATACAAAACCAACAAAAGGAAAGTTCGGTCGTCCGATGTTTGGCCATGTTGATGATGCTACCGTTACGTCAACTGAAGCGTTCTCGGACTCGGAGGGGTTTCTCACACCTTTATATATTGTTTTTGTATCGTGTCCCTGGGACATCGCTGGGATATTCGGATGGAGTGTGTGTTTAAGCAGCCTCACCTGACCCGAGTCAGACTGAGTGGACTCTGGGTCCGGGGGGGGGGCTGCACACCTGTGGTGCGTGAGCAGTCAAGGCACACAGGATAAACCGGCGATCGCCACACACACACACTTGGGAGAGAGCCTCTGTCACGCCAGCGTTTGACATCTGTCCTCGCTGAAGGACACAGAAGGGCTCCCCGGAGAGACGTGACGCAGGTAGATGGTGTACAAACAAGATTAGCAAGATAGTTTCAGCGAGGGCAGATGTTAAACGCCGTCATGACGGTGGTGATGGTTTATCCCGTGTGCCGTGATTGCTCATGCACCACAGGTGTGCAGCCTCCCCCGGTCCAATCACTGACTCGGGGCCAGGTGCCTAAAACAGCCATCAACCACACACACACTCCACACTAACCTTCTCCCTGCGGTTTGCAAATATGCAGAAATATTTGTTTCATTAAAAAAACGAAGCGTTCAAATTGAGATTTGAATACCTACATAACGAAGGAATATTTGAATATTCAGGCTCAGCACGCGTGACATCCTGGCCCACCACACACCTCGCTCTGCAAACTCATTAACGTTTCATTCAATGCTTCCCAAACCTTTGTTGGCCCGTAACCCCATCTTTAGGTCTGAACATATACAAGTGATCCCAGCTTCTTTTCATTTTAACCCCTCTAATATCAATGTCCCAGTAAATGTATGCGTATCACGCCACACGAGTGATTAGTCGTTAGCTTGTGACTATGAATAATGACGCAGCCTGTTCGTATAGACAGGACCCTTATGAGACCTTTCAAACCTTCTCTCTAATTTTGTTTAATCAACAATGTCATCAAATGTCTATTGCCAAGTCAGCCATCTCCTTGGACCCCAAATGAACATCAGGCCACATACATTTCTTTCTCTCCATGAACTTGCTTATGGGGTCCATGAGATCCTCCTCGCTCTTCATTTTGTCCGAGGGCGGTACCACTGCCTCACCGTCCTCCAGGTCGTCCTCGTCCGTGTTGAACCACATCTCTTCCTCGTCCTCCAGCGTCCGCGCATCACGGCGGAAGCGGTGGTTCCTCAGGATGGAGCGCATGCTGGGGGAGGGAGGGAGGGAGGGAGGGAGGGGCGTAGAGGAGTCAGATTAACCGGGTATGCTTTTGATTAGGCAAATAACTTTGGTTTGACACAAGTCCGTTTCCAGCCTCTTCATCCCGAGACCACCCATATACGGGCAGACACAAACTTCTCTTTTTCTCTTTTTCTTACAATCATGTGTAGTCGGTGAGAAAGGGGTTTTACAGAAAATGGGTCCACTGCCTTCAATCAGAACACACATTATTTATCGCCATCTGGTGGCCGTATGGTGCAATTGTGATGGTTGGGCTTGGTGTCATTCAATTCTATTGTCCTGTGAGTGAGTGACCGTTATAGCGCTTGCTTGAGTGACTGTTCTGAGCCCAACCTGCTATGATCGTTCCACTCACCTATCCAGTTTGGGGTTGTCTTGCCTCTCCCTCTGCTGTTCGTAACGCAGCTTCAGGCCCTTGAAGGTCTGGACGTAGTCCACGTCCTCCAGCGCTTTCCAATAGTTCTCTACTATGTGAGCCGTGAGAGACTTCACATCCTCCTAGGAGCAATGGGAGGGGGAGAGAGAGAGATAGAGGGAGGGAGTGGGAGAGAGAAAAAAAAGAAAAGAAAAAAAAGGAACGGGTAATGGGGGAAACAGGGGAGCCAAAACCCTCAATTTGGGGTTTGAGACAGAGGGGGGGGGGTGAGTAATAAAGTACAGAAAATGTGACGAAAGGTAGAAAAAAAAGAAGGAAGGGAATTAAAGAGAGGAGAGATCACACCAAATTCGTTAAACGTGAACCTCTTAAGCAGCAACGTGGTTTAAAAAATAGGTTAGACAATTCAACAAGAACATCAATAAACTGACAACAGCACACAAAAGACACAAAAGACACAAAAGAAGTGGTTCAGGTTGGCAGTTTGAATGCGAGGACGAGGGGGACACTCACCACACGGACATACTCGAACATCTCGATGATGGCCGAGTTCATGAGGTTGTAGCGCGAGCCGTTGCTGAGGAACGCCTTGACCACCGGCTCAAACAGGAAGTTCCTCATGATGTAGCGGTTGTAGAACTCATCCTTCAGGCCTATGATCCTTCGCATGAAACGCAGGGCGCCTAGGAGTGCCGAGAGAGGTAGAGAAAATTAAAAATGAGGCACACAATTAACCACTTATGTACGTCTCCGAGGCGATGAGATCCTTCTTGTCCTCCCCCGGTGTTGCAATCGGTAGCACGTGTGACTTAACCCGGCATGGCAAGGCCAATTCGCAAATGCGTACTAATCTGGAACCTCTCAGTTCATTTTCGATTTCCAAGGGGCGTTACCAATGGGCGCAGACCAAAATGCCTCTGGACGAAATTGGATAGACCTACAACCAATCACCACAACGAAACCCGTAACGTAATTAAACTTGAACCAAATCCTGTCGGAAGTACAACAAACATCTTTCTTATCAACAAAAGCTTTGAGTGCAGTTGTATTGTTGCCCCTCTGGAGTCACACGGTAGAAAAAAGAAATCTGTGTAAATCTGTGCGAACAGATTTGTAAACCGTGCCGATTCACAATCCATCTGCACGTTTTTGTGAATCCGTATTTAATCCGTAGTTAAGGAAGTGGATGAATGGAGGTGATGGTATGTTTGACAGAGTGCATGTTACGGTTGATTCAATTGGGGTTGAGTTTACAGACACCGTTGGAAAACGACGGTTGGATTTGCTTTGTCATGCTGCAACTCTATTAGGCAACAGCCCATGAAGGCTCTAAAATGATTGTAGATCAAACGTAACTGTACAGTAAAATGTGAAAAGATAAACGCTACATTCAGTCATTCATACTTATAAGACATCTATGTATAGATGTTGGTCTGAATCAGATATGCATTCGTCAAAATGCTCCATGGGGAATGCATGCGTGTGTGTGTATGAATGGTCCGTTCCATTCCACGCCGTGTAGAACAAACCAAATCCGAAGGCGCAGATTGTGAATCTGAGGGAACGGATTTACAAACCCGTTCACACTGATTTACACATCACATTTATTTTTCTACCATGTGACCTCAGAGGGTCACATGGTCAAACAGTCGTTTGTCCAGTTTGTATACTAATGCCGCAATATCGGATTCAACAGACAGCTGTTCCACATCAGAGGAAGCCATCTTGGTTGTTTACAAATATGCCTCAACGGCGCTCCTCGTCGTATCAACCCCGCAAAATATTAGATACGGTTGTGATTGGCCTGACCTGGGCCAGGTCGGCTGGAACGAGCTACGAACAGACGCTTATGATAGACATTCGTAGCGCCCAATAAACGGCTCTGGACGATCGGGAACCACGCCTCCTCTACGGGAACATGAAGAGGTGGTCGCCATGACTACATCTCATTTGGGATTTAGTCTGCTGTTAGCCAGGCTATGCAAAAGCAGTCTCGAACATTTTTGTGCATACAAACTTTCTAAAATGTCATGCGTACAAATAGGATTTACAACTTTTTCTACGAACTCTTGATAAATGAGGGCCCAGGCTACGACGTGTGACTCACACAGGGCCAGGAAGGCATGCTGCGAGGCGGTGAGCACCAGCACCCTCCGCAGGATGTCCTTGTTGATGATATAGTTCTTGATGTGGTAGGTGTGGTGCTCCACGCAGAACGTCAGCAGCTCCAAGATCAGCGCCAGCAACTGTGACGTTTGGAAATCATCTGGTGGGAGGTCAGGGTGGGAAGAACAAAATAAATTGATTTATAGGCAAGACTTGACGAATCAGATTCAACTATGTACATTCTTAGTCGGGGACACCCCTACAGTTTAGAAAGCATGTGTGTATGCTAGTTTAACTTTCAGTTTTAAAAAAAAAGGGAAAGGGCAAAAAAGAGCTCACAAGTGCCGGACTGACCTTTGCTCGGCTTCTCCTCGGTGGTGTTGGCCAACAGCGGCGCTGAGAGGACATGCATGCAGTGCTTGTAGAAAAAGCTCAGGAACTCAGTCTTCTCTGTTTTCTGGGAAGAAACAAAAGCCAGACACTTTTTTTTTTTACCATGAAAAAAGGGTAAACCTTGTTTGTGCTTTAACAGTCAGAACATGAAGACATGTGGTCTTTTTAAAAAAGGTCCTGGTTTTTAAAAAAGGACCCAGATGCTCAAGATCTTCACTGAAACAATGCAAGAGACACACAATGTATACAAGTGGGTCCATCATTTTTTTTTTAAAGTGTATATGTTTTCCTCTTGCCAAAGCTGGTGAAATTTAACTTTTGATGAATGTTAGTTTTATGATGCCACTTTATCAGAGGAACGGCAGGAGGTGATATAACAACGTGCACCACGTGCTGTGACAGACATTTCTTGCTACATGCACAATTCAATATTTAACGCTGTCGCTTTTGACACGGTAACATTTCATCCTTCTACACAAAGTGCTTCGGCACCAAACCGGTCTGCATGCCGTGTCGTATGCCTAGGCTTAACATTGGCAATAATTGGGATTTCTTTTTCCGATCCTCACTCCATAGCGGAAGTGAGGAAAGCGAGCAGCGGGGCGTGCGGACGAGGAAGGCGGCCGCCAGGTGAGCTTACGTTGGCGGTAGCCAGCATGTTCTCTGGATCCACTAGCGTGCGCAGCAGACCCATCAGCTGCACAGCGCCACCCAGCTCCGGGTCCGTGTCACAGATCATGTGCTCGATGATCAGGTTGATCAGCAGGATATCCTGCATGATGATGAGAAAAAAAACATATTTTACATGTGAATAGCACATGTTGGAGCATATCTTATCTTGGCTAATGGAGTTATTAGATTAGAAGACTGTTTTGCCCATCAACGGTGATGGGGTTCATCAGGGTTTCCCACAGCTGTCTACAGGCGAGGCACAGCGCCGCCTCTACAAACACATTCACTTTTCACAATATGACGATGACCGTGTGTGCGTCTGTTCATGTCAGCATCTGCATTCAATTTGAAAGAAAATATACGCTACTATTAGCCTAATATAATATAGCCTACTATAATATAGACTAATATAATATAATAGGCCAACATCTACAAAATCAAACAGTGGCCGGAGTCTGTGGAGATGGAGAGCTCCGTTCTGTCCGATTACACACGCTATTCACATCCCATCATGACAAATCCCCCATCGATAAAGAGTATGTAGAAATGTTGACTGATTAAAAATCTACATGTGAATGATGTGCATCAGCGTATACGCCTCTCTTTTGGTCCTGCTTTAATGCCATTGTGTCGGCGTTTGAGTTTTCAGCCCTAGGCTACTGCTTGCCGCTTCGACTTTTCTTTCTGGGAAACCCTGGACATACAATTTACGACCAATTAAGAACCAGTTAAGAATAAAAAGTGCAGTTGGATAAATGATGTGTGTTATGTATTAACAATATAATGCCAAATGGCTAAACACATACACTAAATACAAAGGAAGGTGGCAAATGGATTTGCTCCTGCTTATTCTGAAATGGAATAGCAAGACACATCATCAAACAACCCACCCCACCACCAACAACACCAAGCATCACATTTGAACTTTCCTGCTCGATACTCACGTCATCGTTCTGCTGGGACTCCTGCATGACAAACTCCCGTACCATGGAGGGGTTGTACTCCACCAGATAGGAGAATATATCGGTGGCCGCCCCGCGCACCTGCACATCGTCCATTCCCTGTTTTGGACAATACACAAATCTTAAGAACAGGACCAAGAAATAGCAAACCAAAAGATCAGCTTTGGTATACTTTGATTGCATGGACTATCGTAAAGGCAAGATCAAAGAGCTGGCGTTTTCTGTTGTACACGTTTGCGTGTGCAAGGTCTCTACACTAAGAAGGAGATGTCTGCACAACTAATGGGATCCAATAAAAAAAGGTTGACTGATATAGAGGCTTAAGATACAGGAAGTCCATTCCATAATAATCATGGAAAACAGATAATTATGATTACAGGAGAACTAATGCTTCACCAGGAGACGTGGGCTTACTTCATGTTAGATCTAGTGACGGGCAAGTGCCGAAACAGCAGAAAAACTGCCGATTACTAGATTATTGTAAAAAGATCTGGTCGGGCCGTGCATGTTAACTTAACCAAGTCCTGTTTTGTATACAATTGATTGCATGCAACACAAGGACCATCACGTATTCATGTTGTCAAACTGAAAAGTTAGAAAGATATTGGATATTCAAGCTCCGTAATAAAGCGATCTTAAGCAGGGAACTAATGGGGGCTGGGTCTAGTGCTGTTAGATTAAACCTGAACTAATGGGACAGTCCGCAGCGGGTCTAGTGCTGTTAGATTAAACCTGAACTAATGGGACAGTCTGCCCTGGGTCTAGTGGTGTTATTAGATTAAAACTGAAAAGCCAAAGCTTTTCGTTTTTTTCAGTTGACACCGCTGGACCCGCAGTGACTTCGACCTTTCACTTCCAGCTTTAGATATCTTTATTACGGAGCGTGAATATTTGTTTTATATCCATCCGTTACTTTTATGGTTCTCTTCTAATGGTATGGTTGGATTTAGCCTTTGGATCTATCACGACCGTTACTTCAACTTGCTTTCGTAAGCCGGTTACGGTAATGGTGTGTAAAACCACGAATTGTGGAATAATCAATTGACCTGGAGACTCGTGGGTTGACTTGGAAAGTTCTGAATCAGGTTTTTAAAACAACGTACGGCTGCGTTTTACTAAAGCCCCAGTTAAATGCCAAACCACACATGAAACAAATAAATTAGCACCACCCACACACATACTCCCCAGTTGTGCACGTACACACACACACACACACACACACACACACACACACACACACACACACACACACACACACACACACAC
>JAOPJH010000080.1:10968103-10980805 GCA_027122575.1 Merluccius polylepis
CAATAATAAAATGACATACAACCCCCCCCCTGGCCCCCCACCCCCATTAAAACTGGTCTAGAACGGCCACTGGTCCTCACAGCGGGGTGTCTGCTCACGAACGGTCTGTGCTCTCCCCCCTCTTAGGCTCCTCACACGCTACACATGAGGGCGGGGGTGAAGATGGGCGACGCCGCGCTGCAGGACTCCATCGTGGCCGACGGCCTGACGGACGCCTTCCACGGATACCACATGGGCATCACGGGTGAGGAGGACGGCGTGTCACGACACACTCGACACGCGAGGAGCCGTCGGCGTCGGTTTGTGTATGGTCTGTGTATTCATTTTAGTTTTTTGTTTGTCTTCGCCAGCCGAGAACGTGGCTCAGCAGTGGAGCGTTAGTCGGGAAGACCAGGACCGGTTTGCGGTCCAGTCGCAGAACAAAGCCGAGGCCGCTCAGAAAGCGGGACATTTTGAAGCGGAGATCGTCCCGGTCGTGGTGCCGTCCAGAAAAGGCGAGGGTCCGCTTTCCTGGAAACCAAAACGATATTTACATTACATCATACATGACATCATACATTACATCATACATTACATCATATATTACATCATACATTACATCATACATTACATCATACATTACATCATACATTACATCTACTCTAGAACCGTGTTTAACATTAAGAGTTTCTACATCTTCCCTTTAGGTCCGGTGGAGGTGAAGGCCGACGAGTTTCCTCGCCACGGCAGCGGCATGGACGCCATGTCCAAGCTGAGACCCTGCTTCCTCAAGGACGGCAGTGGAACCGTTACCGCCGGCAACGCCTCAGGTACACAATGTGGTTTAAATCCTGTAGTGTGAGAGGCGTGCGACCGGCGATGACGGCAGTGACGACCGACAGCCAATGAGAGTGGCAAGACGTGGCGAGTGGAAAACAAGGGGGAGGAGTCGTAACACAATAAATAAAGTTTTGATCGGAATACATACGGCAAACAGTACAGTACAGCAATCTGACAACTTCGGAAGTCGTGTCGTGTGTCGGAGGCGTTACCTGTTTTCCTTTTCGCCGCTAGGTATAAACGATGGAGCGGCAGCAACTGTCCTCATGAGCCAATCAGAGGCTGAGAGGCGGAGCCTAAAACCCATGGCCAGAATCGCCAGTTGGGCTCAAGTTGGCATTGATCCGTCCATCATGGGGACTGGACCCATACCCGCCATCAGGAAAGCGGTGAGAACTGAATACTGGATATTTAACATAATACAAATCCACCCGTCTGTGTTCCTCTTGTATTTATCTGTATTAGTATTTATAAATATTTGTATTTATGTATTTATTATCGTGGTCCAGGTGGAGAAAGCCGGATGGAGGCTGGAGGACGTCGACCTTTTTGAAATCAACGAAGCTTTTGCTGCTCAGTCGGTCGCTGTAGTGAAGGAGCTCGGCCTGAGTCCAGACAAGGTGAGCCGTTCTTAAATATTAAAGTAGTTCCCCGGTTCCTAGCGGAGGAACGCATGAACACGCAAGCATTCGATCGATCGCATCATATCAACTTCTAGCGATGTCCGCCTCACACACTCACCTCGTGCTCCTCCAGGTGAACGTGAGCGGAGGAGCGATCTCTCTCGGCCATCCCATAGGCATGTCCGGCTGCCGCGTGCTGGTCACCCTGCTGCACGCGCTGCAGAGGACCGGAGGCAAGAAGGGCGTGGCGTCCCTCTGCATCGGAGGGGGGATGGGCATCGCCATGTGTGTGGAGGGGGTGTAGAGCACCGTGCTGTTGATGTGTTTACAGAACTGATGCCTGGAAATGTTGAACTGTAATTTACGGTGGCTGTTCTCGAGTCGTACCCCAGGCAGGACGTTGCCCATATGTTATCCAACAAGACTTGTGGCCTATCCCATAATAACCTATGCACTACTTCTTGTCTCCTGGCGATAGTCATTAGTTTTATTTAGCAGGATTGTTGAAATAAGGCTTTCGTACCGCCAGGTAGAACGCTAATTGTCTACACTGATTGGCGTTGACTTACCTCAACGGAGAACTGGGATTTATTTTGTCAACCGATGCCTTTTTGAGAATTCATATTTGAACAGAATAGTTGGAAAGGGAGAAAAGCAAATATTGAACACTCCAAACAAGTCTGGACGTCTTAAATACTAATCCATACTTTTGATTAATAATTGTGCCAAATAGTCGAGTAGCTTTACGTATTTCTCCAGCATTCCACCCCCGTGTGTCTTCTCAACGGTCTTCATATCAGATCAGTTCCTTGGTGTGCGTTTGTGTCCCTGCAGTTCTACGACATTGCAGCCGTGTTTACCGTCGATAGCCGTACTTGTAAATCAGACTTATTTACCGTTATAATACCAAAGGGAAAATGTTTACTAAGTTGAACCGACAATAAAGAATTCTATCCTCACCTCACCCTGGTGCAGCTTCGGGTTTGTTTGGAGCTCGATGGTTCAATGTGAGTGGGATACTTCGGACCGATAACGCCGCTATAACTCAGAAGCAGCTCAGTGGTTTTCTTTTCAGAAGACGGTGATGAAATTCCCGCTAGAAAATTCTGACCAATGAGGGAACAATTTTCTCGCACGTGGCGTTTGTTTACCGATGTTGGTCCGTTTTGACACGTTGCTGACCAAACCAACCAAAACACCCTTAGAAATAAAGCAGACCAAACAAACTGAGATAACAAATCAACAGTCTACAACCATTGAGGGTTTATTTCCAAGTGTCCAAAAAAATCTGTTACAATCCCCACGGTAACGGCTGCTTGCATGGGTTGGGGCGTGCAGAACAGTTAGAGGAGCAAAGTGCAGCCTAAGCCTAAGCTAGCGACGACAGGCATGTAGAGCTCTTTACGTACAAGTACACGTACAACACACTGGGGGACGCGCGGCGGGGCCTCGGGCGGCTCTGCCACCGATACGAGGACGTGATGGGTGCGGTCAGCGGGGCCTCTAACCCTCCAGGGACCCGGACGCCACGGCGTCCCCGTATGAGGGCCCGCCGTCCTTCTGTTCCGGGAAGAGCTTGATGAGGTCGTCGATACGCAGGATGGTAATGGCGGCCTCGGTGGCGAACTTGAGGCTCTTGGTCTTCACCATGGTGGGCTCGTACACGCCGGCCTGGCGGTTGTCTCTGGGCTTGCCGTTCACCAGGTCCAGACCGATCCTACCGAGAGAACCCAGTTCTAGTGAGCGAGGTTCCAGAACCACAACGTTACGTGCTTGAGCCAATTAGAGCTCAAGCACAGCAGAGACCGATTGAAAGTGATTAACAGGATCTTAAAACGGTAAAACACCACAACACAGCAGAGAGGGACGCATCCTTTATACACAATATATTGAAAATGTCAAAATAAAGTATATTAATATGCAAGTCAGCTCAGTCTTGGCAAGACTCCAGATTATAGGGGTGTAGTCTGAATCCCGCCCGCCCCCCCCCCCTTCATTGTTTAGTTTACACTTCACTCAGCCGCACCGTCACTGTAATGCGAGTCTAAGTTTGGCCGGGGGACGGTGACTGGTCACCCGCTTGGCTCCGCAGCCGGGAGGCAAGACGGATGGATTCAACACCTCGATAACCGTCAACATACTGAGGACCAAGTTACGGATTTCTGTTGTCCATCACTTTGAGATGAAACGCACCAGAGGAAGCACCCAGTTTTAAGCAAAGTGTACCAGTGAAGTGTTTAATTATACAATTCTGGGAATAGGAATCGATGGTCCGTTGTTCCATACGGGAAGAGGAGAACCCGCTGGACCACACACACACACACTCACCATTTGAGGTTCTTGCGCTCGGGGTTGATCTGGGCTTCGTTGTGGAAAGCGCGGAGCTTGGCCACCAGGTCGGTGGAGTCCTGCGCTGCGTTCACCGCCAGCGTCTTGGGGATGACCAGCAGGGAGCGGGCGAACTCTGCAATGGCCAACTGCTCCCGGGAACCCTGAAGACGCGAGATTAGCGAGTCAGTCTTACGGCTGGCCAATGATATGTTATCGTTTATAGTCTGAGCAGTATCGTATCATCATGAAATCAAGATATCGACTTATCGTAATACCCGGTTTCATAGTCTAAATTAATTACAATGAGAAGATATGCCCTTAAATATGAGGTTTGAGATGTCAGCTCGTTTTAGTCTTTCCGTTTACTTCGATGTAATGACCGCCGGTTAGACGGTTCAGAGTGGTGTTTTTAATTCATCAGCATATGGTTTATATATTTATCGACATCGTGTAAAATTCCCCACAATTATCGTGATAATACACTTTTCCATATCACCCAAACCTACATTATAGTGTGAATGCAAAAGCTATGCAAGCATGTCCATAGGCATCTACTCCACTTCCCGAAATAAAGACGAAATCCTGAATAACTGTTTTTCGGGGGGGCGGGGTCTCACCATGCTGGTGGCATAGTTCTCCAGATAGATGGACAGCGCCGCCTCCACGGCGCCTCCTCCGGGCACCACGGACTTGGACTCCAGCACCCTCTTGACCACGCACAGGGCGTCGTGCAGCGAGCGCTCCATCTCGTCGCACATGAAGTCGTTGGCCCCGCGGAGAACGATCGAAGCGCACGTCCGCGCTTTGGTGCTGAGAGGGAAGAGACCGAGAGAAGAGAGTTAGGCCCGTGTCAGAGAGGCACCGTCATGGGTGACTCCCTGGGAAAGCAACAAACCATCGTCATCAAATAGTAAGCAAACAACGATGCATGACACGGGTCTAGTTCTGGTAGAATCCTGTAGCCGGCAGCGATGGATCGGATCGGTGTCCCATCCCAAGTAGCGACTGAACAGCTCAGAGTTCAGCTGCAGCCGTCACTCCGAGACGAGTATATTTTATCCCACGCGTATCACTGTGTACACTACTGGGCAAGCGTCACAGCAAATTTAAAATGGGAAGACCGGCGAGAGAGGACGGAAAAAGCGTTTTCCTGGACTACATTCCACGAGCGGTTCTTTGGACTCGGGTTACATTTGTAAAGAAACGCGCGACAGCCACTGAACAGCGAGAATCAAATTACAACGGCCCACTTGCTTCGTCGATCGTGTTTCCTAAAGCCACAGGAAATCCAAATCCACGTATCATCTTAACTATGTGATTTAGGGCCGCTTACACATCTAATAAGCATTCAAACGTCATAGGAATCAATCTTATTCCAAATTTGAACCGTTGTCACTTCTTGTTGTGTGTGCTTTCTGATACCAGGTTAAATTGTGACGGGATTAAAGACGTCATTAGACTCGTATAAACTAATTGGATATAGAGTCTCAGATCCGGGAGTTTGCCAAGGTCTGCAAATGTTGGTACATGCACAATAAGGCACTTGACATCATTTGTGCATTTTTTATATTTTTGGACCGGTTGTCAGAGGCTTTAACCACAAGGGTTCCTCCTTGAATACTATAAAACATCGAAGGGTACGGCCTTACACCGAGCATTTTATTCATGTGAAATTTATTCTATGATCGTCAAGAGTTCTTACTTCTTCACAAGGATAAGCTCGTCGTCACAAATGCGCTCCTGCACCACCTCCTCGGCCAGACCCAGCATGGTGGGCTCGAAGGTCTCCTCTCCCTCCAGGTTGGTCAGAGATGGGCAGATGGTCGCTGAGATGGGAAATTTGTTTAAATTAAAAAACGCATTAACATCAAACATTGAGAATACTCCGCATTTGCAGTGGCGTGTAAACAGAATGGAAACTTATGATATGTACGTTTGTGGGCACTGTTGGAGAAAACTCCCTGGCCAGGGCGGTCCGTGTGCACTTACGTGTTGGACAGAACAAAGACACAGCTATTGGAGCTGCTAAACACTCGTTTGGAAAATAATTGATATCGATGCCTTGCCAACTGCCCAATGTCAGAATGCACACAGACATGCATACAGGGGGTGAGTTGAACTAAAATCAAGGCTGACTTACATCTCGACAACTTCAACAATTCACCTGAGGCCTTAGCAAACCGGCAACATTCAGCATATACACGACACATTTTAGAAAAATAACCATGGGACAATTACAGCTACTTGGCCCTTACCTCCGGTTGCCTTGGCAATGCGTTTGAGGTCCCTCTTGAGCACCCTCCGGACGGCCATGGCTCCCACATCCACAAAGTACTTGAGACACATGTCATCGATGCCGCCGGTAGTCAGGATGACGTTGGCGCCAGATGCCAGGATCATCTGGATCCTCTCCTTGGTGATATCAGACTCCCTGGAAAAGTGACAAACCATTGTTTGAAATTAAAATAAGGAACATCTTGCATATATTGGGTGGCATATACAGTAGAGCTGCACGTACACTGGAAGTATTGTATGCATTTATTATTGTACAAAGATTAAATGCTGAAAGGTGTCCAGTCCAAAGTAGTGGCTGAACAGCTCGGAGTTCAGCTGCAGCCTCGACTCAGAGACGAGTATATTTTATCCCACGCGTATCACTGTGTACACTATTGGGAGAGCGTCACAGCAAATTTAAAATGGGAGGACCGTTGTGTGAACATGAAATATAAGAGTAGAAGGCGTCATCTTCCTCACCTCTGTCTGATCTGGTCCAGCTTCTCTGGATCGTTGATGATGACTTGGACGCCCATCTTCATCTTGGTCTTCTGAAGGCTGAAGTCTAAGCAGGCAACCTTGGCATTGACCACACGCTTCACCATGCCTGGAGTTGGATGGACATGTCAAGCCTTGGAAACCAAACAACAACTTGGGACAAACTACGGGACTCAGAAGTTAATATTCGAGTGCATAACTGGGCTCTGCACTGTAAGCTCTGTAAGAAGACAATTGTCTGGCCTGAAAGGGAGCGTCACAGTTTACGGGCATAACTGCGACTATATACCTTTTAAGGTCAAGGTGATATCCCCCATGTTTTTCACCGTTGTGCCACAAGAAAGACACAACGGCAAACTTCATGGGAGTTGCTAGAGTATATATATATATATATATTTATATATTTATATATAAACTGTATATTCTAGAGCGTTCTCGGTCATCAGATTAAACGCACCTTGTGATCCCACAGTGCAGTTCACTGCATACCCGTTGACCAGGAAACTCTCTTTCTGGCTGCGCCCGTGGGCCTTCAGCACGTTGACCGAGTTGATGGGATATCTGGCCACGCCCTTGGCGTCCACAAACTTCACAGCCAACGCAGCGTCCACCACTATGTTGGCGAAGAACTCTGAATCACTGAGGGACTGTGGGTCAAGGTATGTAAACCAACCAAACAACCTGAAAATCAGACAAGAATTCACCTCATGAAGCACACATTGCTACGCGAGGCTGGAAGGATACACTCCGATGATCTTGGAGGACATGGAGGTCTTGGCTGCGTTGATCAGGCACTCCCTTCCCAGGTCATCTGTTGCGATGGTAAGGTTCTCATTAATGTAGCGCACTGCCTCTCTGCAAAACGGAAGTGATGCATGTCAAACAGAGGCCTAGAAATCAATGACTTGTGGCTAAATGCAAAAACCATATCGACGGGTCGTCGTGTGCATTCTTACTTGCAAGCTAGACGGTATCCGCTGATGACTGACGTGGGGTGAATCTTCTGCTTCACCAACTCGTCTGCGCTTTTGAGCAACTCTGCTGCCATGATCACCTGGAAAATAACAACAAACCACAGTGACAACGGTTCTTTCCTGGCTCATTGTAATAATTAGGGCTGGAACGATTTCTCAAGTTACTCTCAAGTTATTTCATTATACAATATGATTTGATTGATGCACCGATCAGGGTTTTTTAGGCCGATACAGATCACTGATTTTGAAAAAGAAATAGAAGCTAGAATTGTCCGTTTTTTCCCCCACAGATTCCTTTTAAACTGAGCCAAGTTCATAAAGCCTCCTCCATATTATATACCGATATGGATATTCAGGATAGCATAATTGGTATATCATCATTAAAATAAATCAACAGTTCCAGCCCCAGTCATGATAAATGTGCGTTAGTCATTTCATAGCATAATAAACTAGACATGTGCAATCATTTCATTTAGAGGTAGCGGGGTGAGACAGCCAAAACCTCCTCAGACAATGATGGACATTCACTCTATCCCGTTAGCATAGCCACACATCTCGGGGGAGTCAGATGGGCGGTAGTAAAACAGGAATGGTTTGTTTTGTTGTGCATATGAATACATTTTCACATTTGGCCACACAACACAATAAGCTAGACACATGCAAAACCTTCATTCTGATTTCTGGGGAGGTTCTTGAGGCAGCTGTGGTCCCTACTCACCACGGAGGTGGTCCCATCTCCGACCTCCTTGTCCTGCAGGTCGGCCAGCTCGCACAGCACCTTGGCTGCAGGGTGCTCCACCTCCAGGAGCTTCAGGATGGTGGCTCCGTCGTTGGTGATGGTCACGTCCTGCCATGACGACCACAGCAACAGTGTGAGGAAACTCTTCGATTTTTATTTTTTTTATTTCAATTCTTACTGTTAAATGTTTGTTTTATGTAAAGCGCATTGACTTGCCATTGTGTATGAAATGCGCTATATAAATAAAGCTGCCTTGCCTTCGATCATCTTCAATGTTTCCTCACCAACTCACTTAGACCCTGGACATGCTTTTTTTTGTAGTTTTTTTTTATAATGTCGTGTGTGACAGCGATCATCACGCCAACCAAAAGTGCGACCACCTACCCCAATGTCGTCCACCAGCATCTTGTCCAGCCCGACGGGTCCGAGTGAGCTCTTGACGATGTTAGCGATGGCTGATGCAGCCATGACTGGGATGGGCGACAGATGGTACCGGTTTAGCATTTACTTACACTCACTCATAGCATTCAACACTCATCCTCAATACAATATAACGTTGCTTGAGTTTACATCAGTGAAGTCAATATTGCTCCGTCACGCCATTGGTCCGAATCACAGTCTAAAAAAGAGCCACACCTTCATATAACGGCAGTAAGTATATCCTGGAGGCATAACTGTTAGCCGTTAGCTCGTCCGCTACAATGAATGAACTGTAGCAGCACAATAGGAAACACGTCAGTGCTGTCCACGGAAAAAACAAATGGACATTAAATGTTAAGGAACGAGGCTTCTCTAAAACAACGGGTTATTCGCGGATGTGTGCTATTAGCATGCGTGCTCCTTGCAGAGGGGCTAGTGACAGTAGCAGCCTAGCTAGCAGCCTAGCTAGCATGATCCGCACGTGCTACAGCGAACAGGCTAGCAGGGCGGTTCCGAGGCGCCAGCGGCGCTCAAAGCCGTCTTATAAAGAAACACAAAGTCCCCGTGAAGACACCTACCATTCTGGGTGCGAACGGACTCGCCGCTCGTCCTCTGGCCGAGCACATTCAACGGACCGTCCAATAACGACATTTTGGTACGACCACACAAACGAGAAGAAAGGAAGTGGCGCGGTGCACTGTGGGTAAACCGGCGGAATGACGCTGCGCATTATTAACCAGAAGGTTCCAGAAAATAACCGACATCTTTTTATAACAGACGTGTTCAGTCCGACTTTATCACATCTATAACACATAATACATGTTATCAGGATTTAAATATGATAGTGTATCGTCTAATCAAACGCGAATTAAACTCTTAACTTTTATTGAAATATAAACTTCACTTCCCAGCATGCTTTGGGCTTCACTTCCCAGCATGCTTTATTTATCATGGCGGTCTGTCGCCCTCTGCTGTGATTTGACGTGCAAAAAAAAAAAAGACATCGGATTTTATGAAAGACAAACAAAACTAATTACCATACCATCTATATTACTTAAAGACACGAGTATCCCAATGTTTCAAACCAAAACCAAAATAAAACCAGATCAAATTAAACAGGCGGGACATGTTTGCTTCCATGAAATCGAGGTCTCAAAATTAGCGCTTCCGTTTTTGTATTCAGAAAAACAGGGCAGCTTTTTTTAAATTACAATTAAATTAAGAATCCCTTTGGAATATCGGGAAACCTATTAAATCCTATTGGAAAATCTTATGGGATTTTTTTGATCAGGGATGTAACGCAATATCCGTGGGCGGGGCTAGCGGAAGCGACGTCAAACAGGTACGAAATTTGACACGGGAGTCAGCGGGACACCAGGGAGTAGTGATGGGCAGATGAAGCTTCGTTAGACTTTGAAGCTTTCCAGCCAAGTGGTTCGCAAATAGGTTCATTTCTCGAGGCTTCATGTGCACACAAACCCCCCTGCTGGTCAAAAAGTGCTACAGGAGTAATTCATGCTATGAATGAGAATTACATTCACCTTCATATATATTGCATGTATGGTTCATGTATTGATCCAAATAAATAAAATGTATATTTGCATGTTTATTCATGTGTAACATGAAAATAAGTGGAATTCTGTAAACAGTGTTTCAATATGTAATTTTCATCAATGTCTGATAAGACATTAAGAAACATGACATTGCCAGGACAATTGTTGTTTTAAAGTGCTACTGTGTTTTAACAAGGAAGATTGTGGTGCTTATGGATGCGCGCGACAGACGGGGGAGGGGGGTTATTTTTTTATTTCACGGCACAGAGATCCGGGGCTATAGCCCTGAATGCCCAGGTCTAACGACGTCCATGCTCACAGGGAACAGATGAGGCAGGGGATGCATTGACTTATGCGTTAGTGAATCACGCCCACATTTCGAAACAACCGACGAGCCGATAATGCTTTATTTGTCATCAATGACGTCACCGCCCCCAAATGGTACATGCCTTGATACGCGCTCCAATAAACACTTCCTGGATTACTCGACACACGCTCCAAAGCATCGGCACCCCACGTCCCAACACTACTTATAACCTTTCCTGCTGCATCATTTACCCAAGTTGGTCAACTTAAAACGGTCACAGTTGCCACGTCTGAATGTTCAAAAATGTTCAATGTGATAAAGAAACTAGCCTGAAAGGCTCATTTACAGTTTGACTGTTGATTGGTGTGCATTGCCCCTGGAAAATAAACCAATAAATAAATGTCACGGAGAGTGAATAACCTAAAGTGTTTCTAACTTTAATGAACTTGAGATGTAACAAATGCTTTACTGCTTGATGAAGGGACGTTAAGCAGGAGACTACTTTTTAAGTAGTTGAGAAGACACTGATACGATTTTAAGAACGAAGTTGACAAAGTCAAAATGAAGATAGTTAGCATTTTAATATCCATTTCTTTATGTGAAGTTTAAGATTTTTCATTGGAGAAAGGATGCCAATATATGTCCAATTACCACAACTATTGTAATTACATTAGAATTGTAATTTCTGTTTTTTAAACATATTTATTTGTTATACTTATTATACTTTTGCTCAAGGGAAGGATTGATTGAATACGTTTGTGGAGTGTGTGTGTTGATAGCTGGTTTATCCTGGGTGCCATGATTGCTCTAGACCACAGGTGTGCAGCCCCACCCAGACCCAGAGTCTAATCAGTCTGACTCAGGTGAGGTGAGGCTGTAAACCAGCCATCAACCACACACACGCTCCACAAAGTTGATATATAAATGTCTTGAAAAGCATTTCAATAAAAACTTGAAAAGAGTTGAAAAAAGTTGAAAAGAGAAAGCACAGATAGAAGGACAACATTAGTCCTTCGTAGGGCTACAGAAGAGACAAGTCGGCCTTACGGTGCTGCTGGCTTGCGGCTGGGTCCTGTAGCACTTCATGATGTTCTGGAAAGATCTGTCCTCTTTGGTGACCTGTAGATACACGAGAGCAACTCTAGGTTCACTTAGGGCGCAGTCACACCGATAGTTTGGTAGACTCGGTCCGATTCAGGGGTGAAGCTGATTGTTTACAACTGCCAACACACCTCGTGATTGAGCAGGTTGATCGTCTATGGACAGTAACTCTGAGGTGAACTCAACAAATTGCTTCCTGGTTTTTGGACAATATATATATTGTTGACGAAGCTTCTTGACTTTTGTGCACATTGCTCTACCGTGCGACAGAAACCCCATACAAACATTCTGTCACTAAATAATTTATAATTTATTGTTTCCACCTTAGCATCTGTGTGATGTGATTATCAGACCACATTTCAATAAGGGCTTTAACCTTATCCTTGCCCCACGTCTGACCAGGACTCATTTTTCTTTTTTGTTTCTGTCTACCTGACTTGACATTGATTTCCCAGTGTGCGGCAAAACATACCACTTTCAACCCACAATGCACTCTTTTTTGGTTCGCTTCCCATAGTTTGTTCGGCTCATGTTCACCCCTAAAGCGAATTGAAGCATATTTTCGGAAGTGGACCGAGACCCCCCTGTGTTCACACCACCCCAAACGAACCGTCCAATTGGGAGAAACGCTCCGGTGTGAAAGCACCAGAGATTAAAGTAGCTCTTCACCAGTATTTCCATGAACCTCTTTCTCAAACTCCAGTCAACAACACAGTACACAAATGCAGAAACTACACAAAAGACCGACAGGGACACAGAACAGCAGACCTTGGCCATGACGTAGACAGCACACATGAGGAGCTGGTCAAGGTGACGGTCCATCATGAGGTCGGTGCAGTGGACCAGGGAGTACTCGAAGCACGTCCAGATCTTCTGACGCAGCTCGGAGGGGATGTCCAGCTTGGCACACAGGTCTCTGAGCCGCAGGCTGGCCAGGTGGTACACCTGGAGGACAAGGCAAGGGTGGGGGGGGGGGGTCAATAGATTGTGATACGCCAGTGCCAAGTAAGGGGTAATGTACCGCCTGCCGGTACTTATTTTGAAAAACCCTGACAGGGGGTTG
>JAOPJH010000080.1:11364676-11380827 GCA_027122575.1 Merluccius polylepis
ACCGTAGAGATGCCTTCTATACTCACACTAGTAACATGTTTATTTAATCATTACCTTAGTGCAGTGTTTCCCGCCATATGCATATGGGGTCGCGGGAGATTGCAGACTTATACATTGTAGATAGTTGGTGGTGCATTTATATTTATAATTATATTAGCCATCAAGTGCGGTTTTGGAAAATCCCAAAATATATTTGATGGTAATATTTGTTGTAAAAGGTCCTGTATATATGACCAGACTGCCTAATGATTCGCAGCCACGAGCAGCACGATATTCATACATTCACTGGGACATTGATATTACAGACAGATGTTGGTTGGGTTAAAGCAATAAGTTGGGAAGGTGCACAACAATGTTGGTGTCACTAAAATATTTGGAGGGGTAAGCCGAAGTCCTTTTGTCTGTTTTGGACCTTGCAGGCTACCATTTGTGTTCTGCGTGCTGACTCTGTAGTTTTCTCGGTCTCAGATCCTGTTCCAGATCCACTACCTGATGAGGGCCAACTGTAACCCGTCCATCGTCCCCCAGAGCTCGGTCCGCTTTCAGTGTCGCTCTGGGTTCTGGGCCTCCAACGTAGACCTGGGTACAAAATGCTGTTTTACACTGTTAACTCATTATGTCTTTAATGACATTCAATAATAAAGGTAGACAGAAATTAGATGAAAGTTTGATGAGATGAAAGACAAATTAGTTCAAGTGGAGATGAGATAAACTAGATGCGATAAAAGATGGAGGAGAAAAACAACTGAAATATAAACAAATGAAACGAAGATACAAACAATGAATCTGATATGTAAACTGATGGAAACGGCGATCAAAACAAATAGTAATTTGTTTTTAAATGTGTGTTTTCCTCTAGGTTCTCTGTTGGTGGAGAGGGCCCCTGGTCGCCAGCCCGTTTCCAACCCCCCCATGGCCCCCAGAGGTGAAGGGTCGTCTGGGGGTCTTTCTGCCTCCAGCCAGCAACGCCAGAGTACCCTAGCCCAGCTACAGATGCAGGTAGACACCTTCTCTAATCTCGACACCAAGTTCCTTTAGGCAGGATTGTAGTGGCGAGGGTGTTCCACTCCTAATTGAAAGGTCCTGGGTTTGGTCCCCGTGTCTGCGTCCTAATTTGTAGGGATCCTTGATCAAGATCCTTATTCATGTATATTACTTAAATAAAATAGGATAGGATAAAAGTGTCTGCTAACTAAATAACTGAATAGAAAGAAATGGTACATTGGCCTAGGGTTAGGCCAATGTAACATTTTTTTAAAACAGGTTCGATAATAACACAGAATCGTACCAGTAATACCAATCTTCCATCACACGTCCCCGACGCAGCGCCTACATCCTGTTCTACATACTCTGGTGCGATAGGTGGCGGCAAAGAAGAAGAAAAGCAAACGTCAGAGGGTGAAGAAGGGTCATTTTATTATTTATAATTATTATTTAATGTTATACATATTGTGGATACGTCCAAATACATGTAGTATTGACAACGTGACAACGTAAAAACAGTCATCATTACTGATGAGTCGGTAGTTTCGTAAGCCATCTTCGGTGTGCTGTAAACAAAACACTGCCATTTCCGCAGTGTAATTTTTGATTCTCTGGACATTGTCCGGAGCCCAACCTTAAATCCTTCTGGATCTGGTGTCTCAGCCATAGAAGACAAGGTTTAACACTGACACCATCCCAAAGCAATGTTGGCACCCTGCATATCTTCCTGCATGGATTCTCTTTGATATCTCTTCGATATCTTACAGGAATTCTTTTAAAATCAACTGGAACGTTAACTATGCCACACACAGTCTTGAACCGCCTAACCTCTTTCATGTTGACCTGTCTGTGCTTCTCAACCTCAAAATGTATTTGTCTTTTAAACTGAGATTAAAATCTTGACATGAGAAGTGAAGAATTTCCAGGAGTGCATGTTGCCAAGAGTGCAATGCTGATAATGCTAGACTAGCACGAAATTGCAAAGGTCAGCCCTTGTCGGCGGCTTTTCCGGCTTGTTGGTGAGAGAAACAGAAGTGAGCAAAGCAGTAAAAGGCTTTCGTCAAACAAAAGGTTCTTCTCAATTTTCAACTTCATCTGATCATTCCAATACACAAATACACATACATAAATACTGTATGTTCATGACATGACCATCTGGAATGAAGCAACTTGAAACCAACTGATCTGCATGATTCAAGAAAGGCCAGCTCTATACGATATTACAGATAAACATTATGAAAAGTTCTGTGATGTTGGAGGTGGCTGATTGTTCATTTGAAAATTTGAGAAAAGTGTCAGTTGTAACAGATAAGGTCCTTTTACATTGAACGAGATTGTTTGTTACAATTTTTTTTAAATCCCCACATCAATAAAATTATAAAAATGGGACTACACACACACAAAGCGATTTCCGTTTTGCAAAAGATTAACATTCCTTAAATCGCATCACGGTGGATATTTGAGGGCTCTAGCCTGGGAATAAATCAGTTTAACCAATCACAATCAGGTATTTGTCATAGTCACCATGGTTACTGTAGGCTGACATGTAAGAAATGGCGGTACTTAATAGCCTATTTCAGGGACATGCACAGATATTCTGAGGGGCTGTTGCCCTAACCTGAAAAAAGCCTTTGTATGTGTCACCAATCAGCATGTACCTGAATGGTGTTAAATATGGTAATTTAACTAACCACAAATTAATTTTAAATGTGTACATTGTTTTACGTTTTAAAGATTAATTAAATTAAAAAAAAACATGCTGGTAACACAGCAAGTTAACATATTATTGCAGATAGTTTGTTGCAGTAGCAGACCATGGGGTCTGGCACTGGGCCTTCAATGTCCAGATTGAACCCTTCTGAAATGCGCCGCAGGCGCATCTGGTGGAAGCACACTCATTGACTAGAGTGGCCGCTTTGCTGCCGGAACGAGTGGAAGTTGGGCTTAATAGTGTTGCCGTTTTTCCAAGCATAGTACAACAATAAACCACCAAATGACAACATAAGAAACATCACATGCATTATAAGCCATAAACATTGCACCAACAATAAAGAAAAAATAAGTAAAGAATAAATTAAATAAATATTAAAATAAAGGAAATATTTGAAAGATTGAAGGTAGAAATTAGCAGCAAATTCACAGCAGCAAATTCGAGCATTGCCAACAACAATCTCAATCAACTTAATAGATAATTAAACAATACAGCAGGACTCACCAGTCATTTGAAAACAAAATCCATCCTTCATTCGTTTCTGATGAAACGCTAGAGCACCTCCTCATGCAGTCTATTGAGATGGACGCCAGTGCCAAGAGTCTCATTTGTCAAGTTGTATTCCTGCTGTACATTTTGATGCATTGAAGAGCAGAGAAAAAACGTTCTTCTGAGGCGGTGGACACTGGAATAGCAACAACCAACCAAGGACTGCTTGTACTGTGTGAACAGTTGTGGATCGAGCCATAACAGTAGCAATCAAACATAACAGTCTTTTATGATCCTTGTACCGATTGTTTATTTACGAGAGGATGCTTTCGACCACAGTTTTGTGCAGCTCTCTGTAGAGAGTGTGGGCATCCCCTGTTCTTCCTCGAGATGCGCTTGGCTCTCCCGCGGCCTCCACTGTTTCCTCAAAGATGCTGTCAAAGTTTCCTTGCTCACTATCAATGTCCTGCCGAAAATCTTCAATTCTTGACAGACAGAACTGGACATCCAGACTCTTGTTTTGGATTTCGAAAAGCACGTCGGCAAAATCAAAAATCTCTTTGAAAGTAAGAAGCAGAAAACAAAAGTAAAAACTTTGAAGCAGTGCCCTATGGCTTGTTGGGCAATGGATGAAGTCAGCATCATATTTACTATTGGTATAGTTCCAACAGCTTGGCAGCTAACATACTGTGCCCCCTATCCTGGAGCTGAAGTTCCATCTTGTTAGAGCTACGCGTGACAGTCTTTTTCTCACACAACTCGTCTAGTAACTTGGTGCAGCCAGTCCTCTGAGATGTGCGTCGACGCCATGTTTTTTTTTAGGCTGATAAGTAGATTGACGAACATGCGAGCACGCAAGCTCTGTGATAAGTCGATTGACGAACACAGAGCTTGCATACTCGCGTGTTCGTCAATCGACCTATCAGCCTAGAAAAAACATGGCATCGATGGGTGAACTACTGAAGGTATTGTGTGTATAAAATATGCTTTTTAATAAACTGTCTGTACACTTACGAAGTTGTCAATGCCTCGTTTTATTTGTTAAGACCCTCATTATACTACCAAAGAAGTGTCAGGCTATTTCTAGCCTTGTAAGTGCTTTAAAAAAGCGATTAATTTTTTACCAGGCGTGATGCCCTTAGCACTCAAACATATAGCAGTTTGGTAGATTTGGCTAAAAACAGCGAACTTAGCTTCGCGTCGTATCTGCTTTTTTTTGCTCTCCATGGAACGTTGGAACTCGTTATCATACTAAACATCCCAGAACCAGTTTACACCGGAGTTCTCCTTTAGGTGCAGTGTGTCTGTAATCAATTTTTTGATTACAGACACACTGCATATGGACCTTCATATGGAAATGTTTCATTTATTTGCTTAGTAGATTGATATGTTGACAACAATGATGAAAAAGGCCAGTTAAAATATTAATACACAACACACTATTGAGAGGAGGTGAAATATAGATTTTTTTTTTTTTACAACTTATGGTTCTATATTATGATTAACCTAAAAGGGTCATTCACAACATTTGTATTTTCAGCCATCAAGCTAGTCGATTATAATAGTAAACAAATCCCTTCCAAGAAGCCATGAGACCAACAAAGGCAAGGACATATAAAATGTATATGTTACGTGTGTAATGTGTATGTTATGTGTATGTGTAGAAAGCCTATTTCAGAATTGATGAGTGTGTGTGTGTGTGTGTGCATGTTTGTATTTGTGTGTGAATGAACCTTTGACAGTGTTCTATGTTTCATGCTTATCAATTGATAGTGATTGATAGAACCTACATGCTTGTTCATTTGGTTTTTCCTTAATAATAATAATAATAAGACATCGTATTTATATAGCGCCTTTCAGGAAACCCAAGGTCGCTTTACAAGTCGGGTAGGGGGAGTAGGGGAAAAGAGGCAGACAGGTTGGGGGCGGGGCAAGTAGCGGAAAAAATAACCTATCGGCTAGCTAAGTGGTGGGGGAAAGCCTTGGTGAAAAGGTATGTTTTGAGGGCTCTTTTGAAGGTGACCAGGGTTGGGGCGCTGCGGATTTCGGGGGGGAGAGAGTTCCAGAGGGTAGGGGACGCTACACTGAACGCTCTGTCACCGAAAGTCCGCAACCTGGTGCGGGGGATGGAGAGGAGATCCTGTTCAGATGATCTTAGGTTCCGGGATGGAGTGTGGTGGCAGAGGAGGTCAGACAGGTATTGGGGGGCGAGGGCATGGAGGGATTTGTAGGTGAGAAGAAGGAGTTTATAGAAGATGCGGTGCTTGACTGGGAGCCAGTGGAGGTGGATGAGGGTGGGGGTGATGTGCTGCCAGGGCTTGGTGTGAGTGAGCACCCTGGCAGCCGAGTTCTGCACATACTGGAGCCTGTCCAGGGCTTTACTGGGAACCCCGAACAGGACTCCATTGCAGTAGTCTAACCGGGAGGAGACGAAGGCATGAATGAGGGTCTCGGCCACGGAGTCGGAGAGTGACGGTCGAAGACGGGAGATGTTCCTGAGATGATAGAAGGCGGACTTGGTGACGGATTTGATATGAGACTGAAATGAGAGAGTGGAGTCAAGGATGACACCCAGGTTACGGACTTCGGGAGACGGGGAGATGGAACAGCCGTCGACGTGGAGGAGGAGATCTCCAACCTTCCGGAGCAGTGCCTTGGGGGCCACAACCATGAGCTCAGTCTTCTTACTGTTGAGTTTGAGTAGTTTTGCTGTCATCCAGGTTTTTATGGCGTGGAGACAATTGACCAGAGACTGTGGAGGGAGCTGGGCAGATGGTGAGGTGCTGAGATAGAGCTGAGTGTCGTCAGCGTAGCAGTGGAAATTGAGACCAAAGTGATGTATGATCTGGCCAAGGGGGAGCATGTAAATGGTGAAAAGTAGGGGACCAAGCACGGAGCCTTGGGGGACACCGTGGTTGACTGGGGCCGGGGGGGAGGATGAGCCGCTGATGCTGACAAACTGAGACCTGGTGGAGAGATATGATTGAAACCATGACAGAGCCGTACCAGTGATGCCAAGGTTATCGGAGAGGCATTCCAGGAGGACTGAATGACAAACAGTGTCGAAGGCTGCAGAGAGGTCAAGGAGGATGAGAATGCTGATTTGTCCAGCGTCAGCAGCGAGAAGGAGGTCATTAGTGATCTTGAGGAGGGCGGTCTCTGTGCTGTGATGAGCTCTGTAGGCTGACTGTAAGGGTTCGTAGAGCTCATGGTTGGACAGATGTTGATGAAGCTGGGCGGCGACTGCTCTTTCCAAGGTTTTACTAAGGAAAGGAAGGTTGGAGATTGGCCGGTAGTTGTTCAGCTCCTCAGGGTCCAGACCAGGCTTCTTGAGGATGGGAGTGATGGAGGCGGTTTTGAAGCAGGAGGGAACTATTCCAGATGACAGAGAGGAGTTGATGATGTCCGTTATGATGGGGGAGAGGGTGGGAAGGCAGGCCTTGACCAGCACTGTGGGCATGGGGTCAAGGGAGCAGGTGGAGGCCTTAGCATTGGTCACCAGCTTCGAGACCTGTGGAACATCCACTGGGGAGAAGGAGGAGAGAGAGCATTGGGGATTGAGGGGTTGAGCTGGGAGTGTGCTTTCCTGTGTCAGGGGCCAGTGCGGGGAGGGGGAGGGGGCGGGCACCAGGAGTTCTTGATGAATGGAGATCACCTTAGCCTGAAAAAAGTCGAGAAATTTGGAGCAGAGGTCAGGAGCTTCAACAGTGTGCGTGGCAGGGAGGGGGCGGAGCAGTCGGTTGATGGTGGAGAACAGGGATCTGGGGTGATTTTGTTGTGAGGTGATGAGGGAGGAGTAGTAGGCGGTCTTGGTCTTGGACAGAGCCTCCTTGTAGGACCTCACATGGTCCACCAAGGCCAGACGGTGGACGGTGAGGCCAGTTCGTCTGGAGAGCCGCTCCAGCCGACGACCAGTTTGCTTCATTGAGCGAAGATCAGAGGTGAACCATGGTGCCGGGCGGGGAAAAGACACCGTCCGACTTCTGAGGGGAGCCAGAGAGTCCAGGCTAAGAGAGAGGGCAGTGTTGTAGCGGGCCGCCAACACGTCTGGCGAAGTGTCGGAGAGAGCTGGGGTCAAGTGGGTTATGAGGAGGTCAGATAGGGCTGATGCACTCACTGATTTGGTGTCTCTGAAGGTGATTGTGCGCCTGGGGCGCTGCCTGGGCAGGGGGATGGGGATGGTGAAGGTGATGGCATGGTGGTCTGATACCGCCAGGTCTAGGCACTGCAGGTGAGAGGGGGGGGGACCAGTGGAGCAGACTAAATCCAGCGTGTGACCTTTGGAGTGGGTGGGGCCATGGACATGCTGTGTTATGTTGAGGCAGTCCAGAAGTGACAAAAATTCAGCGGCAAAGCTACAGCTGGTGGAGTCGACGTGGATGTTAAAATCGCCCAGCAGATAGGTGGAAGGAGATTTGGAGCAGAGAGAGGACAGAAGCTCACTCAGCTCGGACATGAAGGTGGTGGAGGCTTTGGGGGGGCGGTAAATCAGAGCAAACTGGAGTAGAGGTGATCCGGAGAGTGAGAATGTGATACACTCAAATGATGAAATATTGGGAGAGGGAATCTCCTTGACCCGGATGCCTGCTTGGTGGATCACAGCTAGCCCACCGCCGCGGCCCGTGGAGCGAGGTTTATGGAGGTAGACATAGCCTGGGGGAGTAGCTTGGTTGAGAGTAAGGAAATCCTGCTGGTTCTGCCATGTCTCAGTTAAGCATAAAAAATCAAGTTTCCTATCAGTAATGATGTCATGGATGAGTAGTGCTTTATTGTTAAGGGAGCGGGTATTGAGCAGCATGAAGGTGGCTGCAGAGGAGACGGGAGGAGTGCTACTGTCAGAGCAGGCCAGGGGCTTCAAACAGCTGGTGCGCACGTGACGCTTGTTTTGATGACGTCGACAAGCAACACGGAAACGCAGAGCGGATTGTACCACAGGAATACTAGAAGTTGTGTGAGTAAGTTTGTAGCGGGATGATCTGTGTATATAGCGGGGGCGCTGCAAGAGTCCTGATGATCTGATGGCATCCAGGCAGACTGGTGCAGCAGAGCTGAAAAAACTCCGAAGTTGGAGAGCGGAGTATTCAAGCACCATATCCACAGCAGCTAGCCGGCTAATTACCGAGCCACGGGTAGCAGCACTCCGCGGTGCAATGATCGGAGCTAACTCACGGACAGTTCGGGTTTCAAGGCAACAGGTAATCCGGTTAGGGATAATCCAGGTGGCAAGAGAGGAGGAAGTCCGAGCCAGAAATCCAGGCGAAAAACGGGATTCAGCGGCTATCGGTGCTAACAGCTGACAGGTAGCTAGCCCCGGACAGCTAGATCCACAGAAATGGTGAGTAGCCAGATATAAAAACTGAGCAACGCGATCATCACACAGTTAAACTGATCAGCAGTCAAAACGAACACTTTCCGAAGGCAAGAAAAGTTTAAATTAAATGGACCGGCTGAAAAGCGGCGACATCTGACGCCAGCGTCCTCTCAGCACACCTAGTGCTGATATATAGTATTTAAGTAGTCAGAGGATTTCTCCCCAGCGTTCTGATTTGCGCCCAGGAATGCTGCATACAGCTCTTCTCCATCTGCTACTACCCCAAAAGCTGCGTCAAGCTGGGTGAGGTACAGTGCAGGCGGGGAGTCGATGCCAAGGCTTTTGACTAGGTCACTAGCTGGGCTCAACAAGCTCTCTAAAATCTTTCTGACCTTCTGGGTATCTGGGCTGGAAGGGTCACTTAATAACAGTTCTACTTGAGTGTGCCACGTCTCATAATCAACTTCTCCATTGGGCTTTGGCGTTCTTCCCGAGAAGGTGCGGATTTTGCTGACATACGAGGACTGAGATTCAGTTTTTATTACATGCTCGACAACTACTCTCTGGACACTGGGGGGATTGATGAGGCTCTCATCAAGATATGACGGCCTCTGAGGCGTCTCAGGCACATTGTTGTTTGTGTCCTCATCCCTTGCTGTATCACCACCCATCTGAAGGTTGGAAAGCTGAGTTTGGAGCATCTGGATCAGACGGGTCTTGCTTAGGCCTGCAACCGCTTCAGCAAACTTTAGTTCGTCTAGGTTACTTTGTTCCTCAGGTTTCTGAGCCATCTCTTCTTGTATGGCGGTGACGTGCCATGATGCATTAGAATCATCAGGACTAAACGTTGTGCCTAAGAAGTCTGGATCCATACGAGCTACTGATCTTTCATCTCTGTACTGGACCAGAACCCTTCCATTAGGTTTACCTACTTCATCAGGGACCCTTATGCATTTCACTATGCCACCATGTACCTAAAAAATCTCAATAATATAATCATCTGAATACGTTTCGTCAATACCAGAGACAAAAAGGCAGCTCTGTCCATGCACATCATAGCGGTTACAATATTCCATTTTGACCTTAGGTTCTCTATCATGCAAAATATTGTAGCGGTGAATATATAAGGAAAATATGAATTCCTCTGATCAGAGTATATAACCAGTCTCCTGGCTAGCTCGCCACTTTATGTAACCAACTGTATTGTTAGATGTAATATAACACAATGCAGTGGTGCATCAATTCCAGGTTATAAGGAGACTGGCTTGTAAACTCTGATAAAAGGAATAACACACAGACACAGTGAGGCACGTTTGACCTTTTATCTAACGATCAATCAGAATCAATCAAAGATTACTAATTACTAATACTAATAACACTGAACCTAAAACACTGAACCCAAAAGAGGTCCACAAGAAAAATAACAAACTAAATAAAATGGGTACCCAGCAAGTCGGAGTGCACTCGATTCAATGAAGGGGGGGGGCGTTCCGTTCCTACCGCTACGATACGATCAACCGTTCTTGAACAGGGCGGCAGGCTGCTTTAGCGTGGATCCGGGCTCTCCCAGAACGGGGGGGTACAAACAAGTCAGGACTTTCCAGCCGTTCACTTCCAATGCGAAGGCTTTTTTGTTCCAAGTATCGTCAATTCCTCCTCCGTATCTTCTATTTCTTCCGTGATATCCTTTTCTTCGTTTCTCTTCAAGTTTCTACGTTCACTCTTCAATTCTATGTTCGCTCTTCAAGTTTCCACGTTCACTCCTCAATTCTATCCGTTCGCTCCTTCTTCAAGTCTATTTTCTCCCGTCTCGATCTCTCTCTCTCTCCTACACGTTCAGCCGAGAACAACTTCTCTCGCTCTCGCCGGTTCTGTCGCGCTGCGATGACGCTACTGCCTGTCGCATGTTTTTGTTTCAGTTAGGGCCGTCGCTCGCCGGTTCTGTCGCGCTGCGATGACGCTTCCGCCTGTCGCATGTTTTTGTTTCAGTTAGGGCCGTCAGGAATATATATACTGGGAAATATATATATATCACAGATACACACCATATTATATACATTATAATAATATATATACATCATATATACACACAATATATATATATCACAGATACACACTATATCATATATATTATAATAATATATATACATCATATATACACACATACATAATATATATATATACATATATCAGATACCCTGAAATAGCATGGGCTACATACTCCCCCCCTAGAACGCATGAGTCCCTTCATGCGCCTGCCACTTGGCAGGACCCTGGAGGAGGCCTTCCAGACTCTTGCAGAAGGCAACAATGGCCAGGATCAAGGGTCTCCCAAGGGTGTCGTAGTGCAGTCTATCAGGCCGTTGCCGTGGTCTGCTTGATCTCCTGATTTCAGCTTGTGTTCCTATGTTTCCTGACTGTTCAGCTTGAAGCAGAGGATTGATGGCCACTGCCACTTCTTCCTCCACAGCCGTGAGATGTGATCTGTTATCACACTCATGTCGTTGATCTGTATCCACAGGCTCAAGGTTATCATGAAGAGGCTCCACTGCATGTTCCTGAAGCTCTCCCTGGAGTGAACGGTCCAGGGCATGGCGAATATTGCCAATGGCAGCTTCTAAGCTCTCAGCAGTAGGAGTCTGATCTGAGTCTGATCTGAGTCTTCGGGGTCTTCTCTCGACACTCCTTTCCACAGTCTTGATGAAGGGTCCCATCACAGTCACTTCGGGCCTGTGCACCACCACAAGCTCCTCTTCATCACTGCTGCTGCAGACGTCAACATCCTCTTCATGACTCAGCATGTTGCCTCTTGTATCCATCGTTGGCCGCCCTCCGGATCTCAACTTCATCACCTTTGAGGGCCCTTTTTGCTCAGCTTCCTTCCCATCGGTGACAGGTAGGAACCCACATGGCAAGAGGAGGTCCCTGTGGAGGGTGCGTAGAGGGCCGCCACCCTTTTCCGGCTTGACGACATAAACCGGTCCATCTCCCATCCTCTTCTCGACTGTATAGGTCCCTCTCTCCCATCGGTCCGCAAGCTTGTGTTTCCCTCTGATGTTGACATTTCGCACCAAGACTCTGTCACCTTCCATCAGTTCTGCTGCTCTGACCTTGGCGTTGAACCTTGTCTTGTTCTTCTCTCCCATCTTCCGTGCACTCTCTGCAGCTAGAGCATAGCTTTCCCGCAGCCGTTCTCGAAGGCTCTTTACATACTCAGAGTGAGTCCTGGCATGATTCCCCTGTGGCTGGAATCCCAGAACGAGGTCGATGGGAAGGGTCGGTTGTCTGCCAAACATCAGCTCATAAGGCGAGTAGCCGGTGGTGTTGTTCCTTGTGCAATTATATGCGTGGACAAGTGGCTTCACAAAGTCTCTCCAGTGGTACTTGTCTTTGTCCTCCAGCGTTCCAAGCATGCCGAGCAGGGTTCTGTTGAATCTTTCGACTGGGTTCCCGCGAGGATGATAGGGGGTAGTCCTCACTTTTTCTGCTCCTATCAGGGAACACAGCTCTTTGATGGTGTGACTTTCAAAATCCCTTCCCTGGTCGCTATGAAGGCGGGCAGGGAACCCGTAGTGAACGATGAAGTTCTCCCAGAGCGCTTTAGCTACAGTTCTTGCTCTTTGGTCTTTTGTGGGAATTGCCACAGCAAACTTAGTGAAATGGTCTGTAATCACCAATACATTTCGTGTATCTTTGTTGTCTGGTTCGATAGACAAATAGTCCATGCAGACTAATTCAAGGGGGTAACTTGTACTGATGTTCATCATTGGGGCAGCCCTCTCAGGGTTTGTTTTTCTTCTGAAACACCTCTCACATGTGTGACACTTCACATCGACTGCTTGAGCCATCTTTGGCCAGTAGAATCGGGCGCGGGCCAGGTTAAGGAAGCGCTCAAAACCAAGGTGCCCCACTTCATCATGAACACCTTCTAGTGCTTTGGCTCTGTATTTCTCGGGCAAGACTAACTGGTAGCCTTCTGTTCCTCTGTCAACATATCTCCTGAACAGGACTCCGTCTTTGAGTTCAAGTCGATTCCACTCTCTGAGGAAGAGCCTCACCTCTGGTAGCTCTAACTTAGTCTCTCTGAACGAGGGCTTAGTGTCTCTCTCAATGAGTTGGATGACACGCCTTATGGACAGGTCTGCCCTCTGTGAATTGTGCCAATCCTCTTGAGTCATCCCTGGAACAGTTTTTTGTGCAAGGCAGGTGTAACTCAGGGGAATGGCGGAGGGGTCCACCGCTAGGGACTCTGCTAAGGCGAGGGGTTCCGGGGGGTATTCACAGGACTCCAGTCTTACTGAGTGTCTTTGGCAGAGGGCAGTGAATGTGTCCTCTGAGAGTACTCTGTGATTCCCGTCCAGCACACGTTGACGAAGCTCCTCGATCCTCTCTTTTTCCTGGAGGAAAGCATCGTCTTCTTGTGAGGGTTCCTGGGGGCGCCTTGACAGCCCATCTGCATCTTGATTTGTATTACCAGGCCGATACTTTACTTCAAAACGGTACGTTGACAGAGCTGCTAACCAGCGGTGACCTGCCGCATCGAGTTTTGCAGAGGTCAACACATAGGTGAGAGGATTGTTGTCAGCAAGGACTGTGAATTCTGTACCATACAGATAATCATTGAACTTCTCACACACAGCCCACTTCAGTGCTAAGTATTCAAGCTTGTGCGTCGGGTAGTTGCGTTCACTTTTCGATAGCCCTCGGCTAGCATAGGCTATGGCCCTAAGTGTCCCTTCATGCTCTTGGTAAATGGCTGCACCAAGGCCTTCTCCACAGGCGTCTGTGTGGAGAACGTAAGGGAGGTTAGGGTTGGCGAAAGCCAGTACAGGTGCTGAGGTCAACCTGTCTATGAGTGTTCTGAAAGCGGTTTCACAGTCCTGTGTCCATTCACTTCCGAAAGGCTGGCTGGGGCTCACTGAAGTGTGAGGTTTTTGCTTCTTATAGTCCTTTCCCCTTTTCCTTGTAGCCACATAGCCAGCAGTGAGGCCATTCAACTGCTTTGCTATTTTCGAATAGCCTTGTACGAAGCGCCTGTAGTACCCCGCAAAGCCTAAGAAGCACTTGAGCTCTTTACGATTGGTGGGCCTGGGCCAGTCTTTTAAGGCCGATATCTTCTCAGGGTCAGTGTGGACGCCACGAGCATCTACAATGTGGCCCAGATACCTCACGGAGGACTGGAAGAAGTGACATTTGTCTGGGGACAACTTCAGCCCGTAGTCCTTGAGTCTGTTCAGCACCTTCATCAACCTGTTTTCGTGCTCCTCCAAGGTGTCTGAGAAGACAATCAGATCGTCTAGGAAGACCAAGACTTCGTTCAGGTGCAGGTCTCCCACACATCTCTCCATTAACCGCTGGAATGTGGAGGGTGCATTGGTAACGCCCTGTGGCATGCGGTTAAATTCCCAAAAACCCAGCGGGCATGTGAATGCGGTCTTGTGTTTGTCTTCTTCGGCAAGTTCAACTTGATAATAACCTGACTTGAGATCCATAACAGAGAACCATTTAGCTCCACTAAGGGCCGAGAATGTTTCTTCGATATTGGGAAGAGCGTACGCGTCTTTGATAGTGCGCATGTTCAGTTTCCGATAGTCCACACACAGTCTGATCTTCCCGTTTTTCTTTTTCACCACTACTATAGGGGAAGCAAACGGGCTCTCTGATTCCCTTATGATCCCTGCCTCCAGTAGCTCTCGAAGATGCTGCTTAACAGCTTCTCTATCACATGGGTGAATCGGCCGGGGCCTCTCCTTGAAAGGGGTCTCATCCTGAAGTCTTATCCTGTGTTTGACTGCAGAGGTGCGACCATGGGTTAAGTCATCAACTGCGAATACCTCAGGTATGGTATTCAACTTGTCTGTGATGCGTTTCTTCCACTCTGCTGGAATGGGAGAATCTTCCAGGCTGCATGATACTTTGTCACTTGGGGGGGCTTCTGTATCCACTGCCTGGAGGCCACAGGATATAGGAGTGTCATGGGGTTTCACGGGCATCACACACTGAGCCATCATCATCTTTGCTATGACACGGTTTGGATGCAATGTGATGTCGTGTGAACTCACATTGCGAAGAAGGACAGGGACTTTGCTGAAGGACTGATAGGGAACGTCCAGTAGTGTTGGTACTAGGAAAATGCCACCTGGCAGAGGAGGGTTTGCAGGAGGCTCCATTGCATATGACGTGAGAGGTGGGGATGTCTTTATCTTGACACCTCCTAGTACACACACTCTTTGTCCAGCTGGAATGACGACTGGGTAACGTCCAAGCAACTTCACTGGCCTTGCTTCCTCCTCTTCACTGTGAGTCTGAGCAATGTACTGGAATAGCATGAGACATTCGTCACTGAGTTCACGCCCCTGTAGGAATTTCAGCCCTTCTCGTTTAACTCCGTTCTGGTACAATCTGTCAAGTACATTGGTCCCAACCAGTAAGGGAATCTCACCGTTAAAGTCACAGTCAGGTACAATGAGAACCAGGGAGGAAATCTTCTCTTCTATGCCAGTAACACTCTTTGGGAGTGATATAAGGACTTGGATGTAACCTATGTAAGGGACACGCTGGCCCCCAGCACCCAAAATCTCAAGCAGTGCGTTAATAGGTTCAACAGGGAAGGATGAGAGATGGTCTGAATAAAAGGTCTCTGAGACCGTAGTAACCTGCGACCCGGTGTCTAAAATACATTTACACTGGTTGCCTTCAACAAGGGCTGTCGTGCTGCAACGTGGCCCTACAAGACCATGGGGTAAGGGTCTGTAGTCGAGGGGTGAGCCATTCTGGGCATATTGTTCGGCCCTCACTACATTCGCTTTCAGGTTGGTTGAAATGGGACTAGATAAAGGGGGGTAAACAGCTTCTGAACGTCCCACAGCAGAAGCCCTTACAGGTTTAACGAGAACTCCGGCCGGCCCTGATGCTGCATCCTCCATTGGTCGCGTCTTTCCCTGAGCTCAAGGTTCTTCTGGTGTACAGCAGCAGGGTTTGGCTCGTTTAAACATAGGGCGGCAATGTGGCCATCTTCTCCACATTTAAAACAGAACCAGGCTCGGGGCATGTTGGAAGTGTTCATGCCGATCCTGCGGTTTGTCACATTTGAGACCATACAGTTCCCCCTAACAGCATTTTCATTGAGGTTCTCTACATGTTGTGGTTCGCTGGGCTTCGATGCTGGCTTGTAGAAAGCAAGCTGTTTCTTTAGGTCAGCCACTTCCTGGGCGAGTTTCTGAGTCTCAGTTAGGCTCTTTTTGGCTGCCTTCGGGCTTAAAACAGCTTGAGTTTCATCTGACTCCTCATCACAGTGGGACAGGCCATAGACTGTGTGCATGTGAGACATAGCTTTGGCGCTTCCGAGGTGCTTCTTCATTCTGTTCAGTTTTGTCAACCGTCGGTCTTCCTGCTTTCTGAGGAGTAGCAACAGCTCAGGGAAGGATGGGGGGTTAGCCTTCTTGTGCTCAAGCTGGAGCTCAATGAGCATTGTCTGATCCCAGCAACCCCTACAGAATTGTCTGATGAGTTGCTTGTGTGAACTTTCAATGGACAGTCCTCCCCCGGTAATAGCTTTGTCAAGCATCAGGTGTAGGCGATTTAAGTAGTCAGAGGATTTCTCCCCAGCGTTCTGATTTGCGCCCAGGAATGCTGCATACAGCTCTTCTCCATCTG